>JAASAO010000412.1:0-60015 GCA_017311375.1 Mytilus coruscus
GTAGTCAGCGTCATTGAAATGGGAGCCACAAACAAAGTCATGTTCCCTGGCTTCCATAGACCTTTTTCTGGTAGTATCTCGCCACTTTATAGCAATCCTCCATTTGAGTTGTAGTTCTCTTTCTTCGGGAAATTTCTGACCGCCGGCGGACTTTATTAAAATTAACCAGACAAAAACACGATGTTAAAGCATAATAATCTAATCACAGTAATCTTTCATCTAGACAGGTTGTTGTTTCTTTCTTCCACTCCTGTTGAAAAACTTGCCGTGACAGTTTCGGATCATGATACCTCTTCTGCCTTAACATGGCAGTTTTGGTATTCTATCTGACCTTCTCTTGGGCTTCTTCCATATGTTCTTTTAACTAGAACTGATTATTCGGAAAAGTCTTGTACTAACAGGAATCTCATACTTTAAGTCAATTGGCGTAGAAACTTCGCTACCCAATATGAGTTAATTTGTTTCGTACCTCGATACGGCCATCAAAAACGGAAGGTGTGTCGTCTTAATGATGGTCGTTCACATATGCTCTTAGCATGGTCTCCAATTTTTTATTGAAGCGCTCTACTTGTCTATCTGACTGAGGATGATATGATGTTGTCTTTGTTTTCTTGATATAAACAAAACAAAATATTTCACTGAATACATTGCTCTAAAATTGGCGTCCATGATCCGAGTGTATATATGATGGAACATCAAACCGTTCTACTACCTATTCCCCAATCAAATTTGTTAATGTTACGGCTTCCATATTTGATATGTACACATAGAAAAATACTCTAAGATTACCAAAATATACCGTTGGCGTTATACGTTATACGTTTCTGGAAGTTGTCTCAAAAATATCAGCAGCATTTAGTTCCATTGGATGACCCCTCTGAACCAACTGCATGGGCACTCTATTGGTTCATTAAGGATTTTAGTCGATTACAAAACTCGCATCCTGCAATGTATATGTAGGACTCTAAATGCGATGGTACTCTAAAGTGCGATGGTCACACTAAAGTGCGATGGTCTACGCTAAAGTACGATGGTGTCTGACGCTAAAGTGCGATGGTTGTTTGTTTGCTAAAGTACGATGGTATATCACGCTAAAATGCAATGGACCAATAGGGTAAGGTTCGAGGGCTTAAAACGTTAAAGTACATGGATGTTAAAAGATAGTCTTTTGCAAACGCTTATATGCTAAGTTATAACATATGTGATAGGCTTTATAATTTACCGGTAGGCTCAAGTGATTGTTTCTAAATTTAGAAGACCATAATAATTGCTTAAAAGGTAATTTAGGTGTCACAAAATACTATATTTCCTGTAAAATGAATTTTTAACAATTCGGGCGTATTAAATATTTGGATAATTGGTGAAGCTTGCCGTTCACACAGTCTATCACTAATGTGAACACCTCCCCTAACAGTCGTCATTGTAAATTACAAATACAATAATTCGTTCATTGTCGGAATATGTAACATTTATTTGTATAAGCTTTAATCTAAATGCGAGAGAAAGGCGATGTTCGCCGAGCTTTCTCCTTTTTCCTAGCGAGTACAAATACATGTTATATTTTCCTACAATGTACAAACTTATGTTTTAGCCGACAATTTATAATTCACGCTTGAAAACATGTACCTTTATTTTACTGACGTTACTTTTCAATAAAATCGACAATATTTTAACGGGACCGTAAAGTAAACTGCAACGTAAACAGTCATTTTTATGTCCCCGCCGTAGTGGAAGGGGCATTAAGTTTTACCCTTGTCCGTCTGTACGTACGTACGTCCGTACGTTCCAAAATTGGTTTCCGTTCTCTAACTTAAGTTTGCCTCAACCAAATATTATGAAACTAATACACAATGCTTATTACCACAAAAAACAGATCAAGTTCTAATTTTGGTGGCGTCACTTTAACCGTTCTAGAGTTATGCCCCTTTATAAATGGAAAAATTGCATTTTTTTTAGTTTCCGTTCTCTAACTTGAGTTTGCCTCAACCAAATGTTATGAAACTTATTGTTATGTCAGAAAATCGTCTTTTAATTGTAGCCAACAAAAGACACAAATCAATAATAAAATTTAACAAGATTTATTATACACTAGTTTACAAAAGTATTACACAAAAGAAATGTCAACTTAACTGTCAAAGTATGAGTCCAATCTTTTATCTTTTCTTTATCCGGAAATCTTCACGGAATCCACAGAATATTATATCCAATTGGTCACAATCTAGTATGATGTAGTTTGAAAATAAAAGTGTCAATCCAACTGTTGATGTCTATCGATGTCTAAGTCTATCTATGTCTATGTCCAAATCTCTATATATTTTACTAACTTTTGGG
The DNA here is from genome assembly GCA_017311375.1 of Mytilus coruscus. Classification (NCBI taxonomy): domain Eukaryota; kingdom Metazoa; phylum Mollusca; class Bivalvia; order Mytilida; family Mytilidae; genus Mytilus; species Mytilus coruscus. The sequence continues at coordinate 2,332 of JAASAO010000412.1, forward strand.
TCTGCATTTAAATACTCAAACAGAAATTTCTAGACAACGCTAGAAATATAAATTACGCATCTTTTGTTATGATCATTCTGGAAACGTTATGTAAGTGAAATAGAAAGTTCTAATCATTCCATGAGTATCAATGAATGTTCCAGTGAATTCTAAACTGCATAGTTGTAACACAATGTATTTTATTTTGTACACAATGTATATAAAACAATGTAAACATTCTTAGGCCACACAAAACAAATTAGGCCAACTAAATAAATATAATAGTTACAATATCATAACACCTCCCCTTAAAAAAGTTTGAGTGTAACAAAACTTTTCATGAATAATATGTACAAAAATACATAGTATATACAAATTGTTTCAATAAGTTCTAGATAAAGCATCTGCTATTACATTATCTTTACCTTTAATATGTTTTACAATAACATCATATTCCTGTAACAATAAACTCCACCTAGTCAATCTCTGGTTCTTGTTTCTCATTTTATGATTTTGATTTTTTGATTTTTTGTGTTTTAACGCCACTTTTAAGCACCGCTTTTGGGCTATTTCGTGGCGGTCAGTTTTAATTGGTGGAGGAAGCCGGAGTGCCCGGAGAAAACCACCGACCTTCGATAGGAAAACTGACAATCCTAGTCAATTAAGATTGGAGTCGAGTGCACCCACACGAGCGGGGTTCGAACTCACAACCTCAGTGTTGACTGGCTAGTGATTACAGTAGTAACTACTTAGACCACTCGGCCACCGAGGCCCCTTCATTTTATGTATGAAGGTGAGAGGATTATGATCAGTATAAACAAGAATAGGATGCACAGTGGGATTTAAATATACATCAAAATGTTGAAGTGCAGACAACAGTGCAAAACACTCTTTTTCAATAGTTGAATAATTTTTCTGATGTTTATCTAATTTCTTAGAAAAATATGATATAGGTTTTTCAACATTATCATCTGTCTCTTGATATAAAACAGCTCCAACTCCTACATCGCTTGCGTCAACGGCAAGTTTGAATTGTTTTCATAGTCTGGAGTGATCAGAACTGGACTATTAATTAAAAGTGATTTGCTATTTTCAAAAGCGTTTTGACAATTTTCACTCCAGATGAATTTAGAATCTTTCCGTAAAAGATGAGTCAATGGTTGAACAACAGTAGCAAAATTTGAACAAAATTTTCTGTAAAATCCAATCATGCCTAAATATCTCATAAGTTGTTTTTTATTTGTAGGAGGAGGAAATTTGGTAATTGCATCCACTTTAGCCGTAATAGGTTTCACTTGACCTTGGCCAACTGTATGCCCTAAATAATCAACAGTGGCCTGGCAAAATTCATTTTACCAAGATTTACAGTCAAATTTGATTGTGACAATCTATCAAAAGTATCATATAAATGTGTTAAATGTTCTTCCCAGCTATCACTACATACAATAAGATCATCAATATAAGCATAACAACAGTCTAAATCTTTTATAACATTATCGATCATTCTTTGAAATGTAGCTGGAGCACTTTTCATGCCAAACGGCATTACAGTATATTGAAATAAGCCATCTGGTGTGACAAAAGCTGATATTTCTCGAGCTCTCTGTGTCAATGGGACTTGCCAGTAACCTTTCAATAAATCAAATTTGCTCACAAATTTTGCTTTTCCAATATTATCAATGCAATCGTCTATCCTTGGAATCGGATAGGAATCAGATTTTGAAACAGAATTTACTTTTCTGAAATCAGTTACGAAACGAAAGGTTTTATCTGGTTTGGGCACAAGCAGACAAGGAGAGCTCCATTCACTGTTACTCGGCTCAATAATATCATTGTCAAGCATATATTTAATTTCTTGTCTCATAAATTCAAGTTTGAGTGGATTGAGCCGGTAAGGATGTTGCTTAATTGGAGAAGCATCACCAACATCGACATCATGACAAACAGCAGTGGTTTTGTTTGGCACATCTGGAAAAAGATTTTAAAAGAAAATACCAAGGCTTTTAATTTTCTCTACGATCAAAAGACAGATGTGCAAGTTTTGAATCTAAATTTGACAAAATTTCTGAATTTTTCAATCTAACTGTCTCTTCCATAGTTTTAGAACTAAAAGGTGGTTCAATTACACCTGGTTTGTCATGATTGTTCTCCAATTTAACCATGGCTAAAGTGGCAACTGGTTTATTCTCACCTTCATTAGTACGCTCAAAATATGGTTTTAACATATTAATGTGACACACTCTATTTTGTTTACGCCGACCTGGTGTTTTACAATATAATTCAAATCATTGATTTTACTCTCTATGGTATAAGGACCACAATATTTAGCTTGTAATGGATGTCCAGGGACTGGCAAAAATACAAGTACCTTATCACCAGGCTCAAAAAATCTGTCCCTGGCATCTTTATCATACCATATTTTCATCTTATTCTGAACAGTTTTAAATTGTTCTGAGCAATTTGACAAGCAGTATACAATTTTTCTTTAAATCTAGATACATAGTCTAGAAGATTCAAGTCAGTGTGTTCAGTAAGCCACTTTTCCTTTATCAATTTTAAAGGTCCCTTACAGTATGACCAAATACCAACTCAAAGGGACTAAAACCAAGGGATTCTTGAACAGCCTCTCGGACCGCAAAAGTAAAAAGTGAACACCATCATCCCAATCCCTGTCAAATTGAAGACAAAACGTTCTGATCATGTTCTTCAATGTTTGATGAAAACGTTCTAAGGCACCTTGAGATTCTGGATGATAAGCACTTGACCTATACTGAGCAATCCCTAACTGGTACACGACTTGCTGAAATATACCTGACATGAAATTTGAACCCTGGTCGGACTGTATAGACTTTGGAAGTCCTACTAGCGTGAAAAATTTGATCAGAGCTTTGACAATAGTAGGTGTCTTGATATTCCTTAACGGAATAGCCTCAGGAAAACGAGTGGAGGTACACATGATCGTCAGTAAATACGCATTTCCGGTCTTGGTTTTTGGTAAAGGTCCAACACAATCAATGAGTACTCGGCTGAAAGGTTCTTCAAAGGCTGGAATAGGCAGAAGTGGTGCTGGTGGTATTTTCTGGTTAGGCTTACCAACAACCTGGCATATATGGCATGATTTGCAGTATTCTGCGACATCATTTCTAAGTCTTGGCCAGTAGAAATGCTGCAAGATCTTAAGGCAAGTCTTCCTTATACCTAAGTGTCCAGCCAAGGGGGTGTCATAAGCAAGACCAATAATGTCTTGCCTATAGACTTTAGGCACCACCACTTGGTATACCACTCTCCATTCCTCCTCTAGGGTAGCATCAGGGGGCCTCCACTTTCTCATTAAAATGCCGTCTTGATGGTAATAGCATTCGGCCACTTTGTCTGCTTCTTCCTGTGGTTGAGCCCTCTGGCGGAGCTGAAGAACCTCAGGGTCTTTATTTTGTTCTTCGACAAATTTCCTTCGGTCTAATGAATGGCTGTTTACGTCTGGCCATGGCATAATTACATTCTTGCTTACACTAGGTGGTCTTATTACGGCCTTCTCTGAGCTACTGGGACCTTCAATGTCGGCTAGAAAGGTGTCAGAAAGGTCCATGTAATCAAACTGGTCTTCTTGTAAATCCTCATTTTGCTGTTTTCTAGCCATCGCCCTAGTAACGACACAAGCTGGATACAGTTCAGCATCATCTTCAGGTGATTTAACATCCACCACCGGTTCACTGGTAACAATTGGTTCAGCAACCACTTTGTTCCTAGCTAGATCATTTCCTAGCAATAATGAAACACCCTCAACAGGGAGATTAGGACGAACACCCACAACAACCGGTCCAGTTATCAAATCTGACTTCAGATAAATACGATGGAGGGGAACATCTATACAACCTAACTCCACACCTTGTAACAAAACGCAGGCACCAACAGAAGTCTCCTCGGACAAAGGCAACACACCTTCTAACAATAAAGACTGAGAAGCTCCAGTGTCCCGTAAAATCTTAATAGGCTGAGGAGTAGTATTATCAACAATAGAAACAAACCCATCAGACATAAAGGTTTATAATCCTCCATGTAATCACAAAACTGGACTTAAAAGCCTGACTCGCAGGACATTCCAACGTATTGGAAACACGGGGTGTCGTACAAGCACTGGTCTTGGGCTTATTATCTCTTTCATTCTTCTTCTGGAGTCTGAAACAATCAGCCATCAGGTGACCATTCTTCTTACAATAAGCACAAGTCAGTGACTTCTTCTCAAAAGTATCAAATTTCGGACTAGACTGACTCTTATTCTGTGCAACAGGCTTACTAACAGTACGCTCAGAGCTTTGATTCTTGTAATTTCCACTCGAAGTATTAAAATTGTGACCTTTGAAACTTCTTTTATGTGAAAGGGTATAATTATCGGAAATAACAGCTGCATCTTGTAATGTCTCAACAGTTTTGTCATCTAAATGTGTTTTTAAGTCTAAATGAACACATTGCTTGAACTCTTCTAATAACATCAGTTGTCTTAGGTTCTTAAAATTGTTATCTATTTTCTTTGACGTAAGCCATTTATCAAATAGGTCTTCTTTTCCCTAGCAAATTCAACATAGGTTTGTGAATCAAACTTTTATAAGATCTAAACTTCTGTCTATATGCTTCTGGCACTAGCTCATAAGCTTTCAAAACTTCCTTTTAACCGTGTCATAATCAGAACTTTGTTCGGATGAAAGTGCTGAGTAAATTTCAGCGGCCTTGCCCTCAAAACACTTTGCAGCATTGTAGTCCAAAAGGCTTCGGCCATTTCAAATTATGAGCAATTTTCTCAAACTGTGGAAAATATTTATCGACTGTTTTTCACAAAATCTGGGAACCAAACGTATATTTTTGCTGCATCAAAATGTTCTGATTTCGACTGTACATTAGTGTTACTTTCTCCTTTGACCATTTCAATTTTATTTTCTCCATCTCTAACCTTTCCCTCATTTCAAGTTCTGCCTGTTTTAATTTAAATTCATCTTCTTTTCTTTTTCTTTCATCTTCTCCATCTCTAACCTTTCCTTCATTTCAAGTTCTGCCTGCCTTTCTTCTTTTCTTTTTCCAATTGTTTTAATTTAAGTTCATGTTCTAATTCAAGCTGTTTTAATTTGATAGCGTCAACATTTTCGACCTTAAGATCAAGAGCCTCTTCACCTAAAATTTCTGCGTCAACTAATTTGTCTATTACCAAATTTTTATAATTTGTTTTCTCATAGATACTCTAAAGTCTAATTTCAGATGTTTAGCAAGCAACACTAATTCCTCTTTCTTTAAATTATCAAACTTCTCCAGGTCTGGCGTTTTCAAAATTTACCGGCTTCAAATGCCATTTTGTAGAATTTTGTTGGCTATTTCTAATAAAAATACTGAACAAATATTTTTTTTAAAATAAGATATTAACGTTATCCCGGACTTGAGCCCCCAATTTCTGTTATGTCAGAAAATCGCCTTTTAATTGTAGCCAACAAAAGACACAAATCAATAATAAAATTTAACAAGATTTATTATACACTAGTTTACAAAAGTATTACACAAAAGAAATGTCAACTTAACTGTCAAAATATGAGTCCAATCTTTTATCTTTTCTTTATCCGGAAATCTTCACGGGAATCCACAGAATATTATATCCAATTGGTCACAATCTAGTATGATGTAGTTTGAAAATAAAAGTGTCAATCCAACTGTTGATGTCTATCGATGTCTAAGTCTATCTATGTCTATGTCCAAATCTCTATATATTTTACTAACTTTTGGGTCTGCATTTAAATACTCAAACAGAAATTTCTAGACAACGCTAGAAATATAAATTACGCATCTTTTGTTATGATCATTCTGGAAACGTTATGTAAGTGAAATAGAAAGTTCTAATCATTCCATGAGTATCAATGAATGTTCCAGTGAATTCTAAACTGCATAGTTGTAACACAATGTATTTTATTTTGTACACAATGTATATAAAACAATGTAAACATTCTTAGGCCACACAAAACAAATTAGGCCAACTAAATAAATATAATAGTTACAATATCATAACACTTATACACAATGCTTATAACCACAAAACACAGATCAAGTTTGAATTTTGGTTGGGTCACTTTAACCATTCACGAGTTATGCCCCTTTATAAATGAAAAACAATGCAAAATTTTTAATTTCCGTTCTCTAACTTAAGTTGCCTCAACCAAATGTTATGAAACTTATACACAATGCTTTTTACCACAAAATACAGATCAAGTTGAATTTTGGTGGCGTCACTTTAATCATTATCGAGTTATGCCCTTTAAAAATCGAAAAATTGCAAAATTTTTAGTTTCCGTTCTGTAACATAAGTTTGTCCCAACCAAACATTATGAGACCTATACACAATACTTATTACCACAAAACTCAGATCAAGTACAAATTTGGGTAGCGTCACTTTTATCGTTCTTGAGTTATGTCCCTTTATAATGTTGTATGCAAGCGGGGGCATCATCTGTGTCCATGGGGACACATTCTCCATTTATTTAAAATGTATCCGTTCGCTTCCAATAGAAGCAGGATACAGGATACTTATGCCAATACTATTTTGTATCTATATAGTAAAATGGTCGACTGCAGGATACAAGTCCTTCCAGCGCCCGAAAAAAAACACATTTGCTTCAGCCGACAAAGCACAGTAACCGTTAGGTTTAAATTAATTAAGTCATGGACATTTGGTTTAAAAGTTGTTAATCAAATATTCTTCATTTATCTTCCGGCATGTACATTTTTGGTTTGTATAAACGACTGTTAACGTCATAATCCAACTACGTTTCTTACGTCTATACTTTAGCGGACCATCGGACTTTAGCGTATGGAAGCATCGCACTTTAGCGCAGACCATCGCACTTTAGCGTGCCCATCGTACTTTAGCGTCCCCATCGCACTTTAGAGTCCTACATGTATACATCAGCTACTAACCCAGGCCAATAATACTTCTGACAAATTCACTCATGTGTGCAGAGGTTTTGTTATGTTATTGAAAGAATACATTCCTCCTCCCACTATACAGCACTATCTCTTGTAACCGATTTTTCCCCATTTTTCAGTAGTTTCACATCGAAGTTACAGTATACCTTCAATCAATTCAAGAATATCTCACTGGTAACACAAACGCCTAACAGACTAACAATATGTGAATCTTCGACAGTTATGTTAAACTTCTTATTTCACAGGACTACTAAATACATGACTTTACCAACTGACATTTCAAGTTGTTATAAAGGACTTGCAATTATGCAACTTTTACTAAATTCCGAATCGTCTTCATTTATTATTGATGCATGTAAATATTATTATGCTAAAATCAGTCAAAATGTAGCACAACTACTACCACCGTCAAGCACAATAGGTGAAACGTACAACATACGTAAATGTTATCAAAGACATTTACGAGACGGCATCAAGACAGATGCCGTGTTATGTTGGCTGTTATACGCGTCGTTTTATTATATAACAGGACAGTTCAATATTACACTCAAACTAACGGATTATATTCTATCAAAATGTTCACCTGATATGACGTTTGTAGGAATTCATCAAAATTGTAATGTACATTAAAATAATTATAGACAAAATGTACATTCTTCAATGACATTGAATGACAAGATGAAAATAGCTACTGTAACTAATGCCACGTACTTAAAGGACTTATCATTAATACCAGAAGAACTGCCACTGAATGTGTATGAAGACGGAATATACATACCTCCTGTTGTAATGTCTCACTGCATTAGATTTCTATGCTATTATCACCTTGGTAATATTTTCAATAGAGAACAGGCTTTACGTGATTTATATTTAACAGTGAAAACACAATATTTTATTGAACCATGTAAAATTTCTGAATCATTAGCAATACTTGGAATATGCTATGAGATATCCGGTGCTAGAGACACAGCCTATCAGTGCTATGAGGCAGCTTTGCAATGTGATGATCGGATATCTAGTACAGCAGAAATAAGAAAATCAAAACTGGATGGCAACTAATGTGAAATTTGATGGTTTTAATGTCATATTGACATTTACTTTATCGGGATTCTCAACTTCGTATTTACATAAAACACTTCTTTTTGTGATACTGATAACAAACAGCAGACATAAACAATTCTTTTTCGCTTTACTTATACTAGTACTTACTTACAGATAATTATAAATATTCTATTAAAGGAAATGAATATACTGATTCACTGACATGCTTGGAATTGATTAGGATATAGATTATCAGTGTTTCGAGAGAGCTTTGCAATGTGTGATTCGTTTATGTGTCAACAAATCCAGAGAAATAAAAATTTACTAATCTAATATATATTTTATCATTGCTTTTTTTTAGACTAATCTATATTCATTGTACCGATAGCAAAGATATATCGTGTTTATTTGTGTGATTTATGTAACGATACATTTGGTAAGGTACAGTCGATTATTTCTATAATGAAGCTGACCGAGCCGTTATATGAATGCAAATCATATTTTATATCGTAAACCAACTAGAACACATATTTTATATAAACAATTTTCTTCTTTCCTTTTCTTTTAATAAAACATAAGAGAGCATATACTAATTCGTGTGAGCTTCCCTCAATCATACAGTACATATATACAAAATGACAAATACTGATAAGATTTCCCAAAATGAAGTTACATTTTCAGATAGTAGAAAAGTTATTGTGAATATCCTTTACCTCCAGTACGTTTGAATGAACACATTTTGTTGTTGAGTTGTTGTGTGGAATGGTATAAATCTCCTCCTGTGGACATCACCGAATAAAAATTTGATTGAGTTTCTGATGTAGAATCTGACAAATTAAGCAACATGTTCACGCACGAGATAATGTTATGGCTTAAGACTTTGGCACCAGCAACATTTGTATGAACATGGTCGGCAAAAAAACGTAAAATTAGGGTGGTCTCCATACAGACAGTCTAACGTATTGTCTAGAATTTCCACATTCTATTCCTCTAGTGATAAAAGTCGGTTGTTGACATCAGAAATTGTACGGTTACCTTGATAATGTGTTTGCCTCGGTAGTATTGAAGAAATCACCAGCTTAATTCGTGGTAAGCTCTGTCTAACTGTACAAATCAATATTCTATAGTCATCAATGATAGCGTGAACAGAGTCTACATCTGATACGTTTTTAGTGCCCACATGAACAACAATGACATCTACACAACCTAGTTTACCTTCTAAGATGTTCTGAATTAGGCAGTCTTCAATGTCTCTGATCCGTCCTCCCTGAATAGTCTTTACCTTAGTGTTAATTTGGCATTTGATATTTACCTTGGAAACATTCTTTTGAGTGTTAAACTTCCAACAAGAAATCAGTTTTTCTTGTCACTAAAACGCAGAAAATGCGGATAACTAGAGTTTACTTCACGGTCCGTGTATTCTGAGTTTAGTTTTGACCTTTGTCTTTCAATATGGGTATGATGTTGCGTATTATGGTGATTCCCGAGGTTCGTCTTATTAAGAGAAGTTTGCTTATTTGAAACGCTTTGTATTCCACTTTAAACAGCGTTGCTGTATGTTCCAGGTGTAGTTTTATTTGTAACAGAAATTCATTCGTCTTTTTTTCGATTCGGTGTTTCTGTCACGGCCTGTGTTATAAGGTTGACATTAGATGATTTTAAATTAACAGATTTTATCTAGTTAGAAACGGCATTTAATTTGTCAGAATTACGAACAACGTGCTCCAACGATACATTTATATCCGATAACAAATAATCTATTTTGGACCAGAGCTCCTGGTTTTTTCCATCTTTTCCGGATGATTTAAGTTTCAAGTTGTTGTTTGTCCAATGAATAATATTATACAATTACTGTCTTTTGGTGAGGTAAATATGTGGTTTATTGACTTTTGAAAACTGATATTCACTAAGGCCAACGGCCGAAGTGAATATCAGTTTTTCAAAAGTCAATTAAACCACATATTTACCGAAACAAAAGACAGTAATTGTTTTATTCCATATTCCGAGAGAAATGAATGTAATAGAAGTTATTTACCAAAACCAATTGTACATCAAACGTTTTTTTACCAAAATTATACACGTAAAAGCACGCGACGTTTTGCGCGGTGAATATACTTTTCCCGCAGGTGAATATGCTTGTTTATTCAAAATCCCATTCATATAGAAAAACCTACTAAAGTTTTATCAATATGGAATAACACTTGTTATACCTCTTAATATTCACTGTCTGTTTTAATGTTAATGTTTCCTATTTAATTATCGTGTATTTGTTGAAGCCATTTTACGGCAGCATACAGTTCCCTAGTCCAGCCCTGGCCTCAGTGACATATTTTTTTTTTTTTTTTTTTTTGTCACTGAGTCCAGCTCGCCCTCCATTACATTCAATGGTGCAAGCTCCCGGGTAGATTACCCGGGGACGATTGGGACAATGTCAGAGCGTTCAAATACGAAAATGTATAACAAATGATAACACTTGATAAAATAAACAAGTTACATACCTTAAATACTTGTACACTACATGGAAACTCATCTTAACAGGAGGAAATCCCTTGCAGTCAGAGCTGTGGAAATCTTGTTTACATCAGTAACGCTATATTACGGAACGTGACGTTTCTACGCTATAACGTAGACGAAACGAATTCAATGCATCGATAAAGATTTTCAACGTTTAAACTCGTTAAATCAACGATTTTGCACTTTACTTTTAGTACGCGGACTTTACAGGCACTGAATGCTGCTGGTAAATTATGACACTTAAATTATGTGTACCTTCTGTTGTTTAGTTGAGGTTTACTGATTGTGTTTTTTTCCTTCAGGGATAGAAACAAAATCAGTTTAAACTTTTCCACATATCATGGTTCCTTTCGTCCACGATTTTTCGTTTTTGTGTTCTTGTTATGTTCTTATTATCATAATTAAGATAATTATTTGATGCACTGATGTTTATAATTCAGTCAGATTGTTTGCTTTCCTTCGGTGTAACAATAAAAATAAACAATACATCATAAAATCGAAATAATTTAATTTACAAAATACGCTTCCTTCTATCTATTTTTTGACAACCTTTCAATTTTTGTTAACATGGATCCAATTGAATTACATGATTTTAGAGTAAATTTCTGAAATGATTTATAAGTTCGCCCCCATGATAATTAAATAGATCTTCTTTTTCAAATGATTAATAAGTTTGAGTACGTCCGTTCGTCTTTTATTACAACCCCCACTGCATGCTATGTTCTTTGGCATGTCATGGTGTCATATATACTGTTAATTTCATTCTTCAGTCCGCCTACTATCTTCCCGTGTCTGTCAATCGTTTCGTCCGTCATTTTCCCCGTCATGTGTAATGAATTTATAAAATCTTTGTTTAAAACTCGTTTACGAGGTCCATTTCAAATTGGACCCTCTTCCTCCAGTGTAATTTACAGTTCGATTCCAAACCATATCCTCTCTTAATTTTGCGGGTAAAAACCATTCACACCTGTAAAGGAAAGTTATCATGGTTGGCCATCTCTTTTAGGACTAAAAACTAATATCTATAATCATAGCCCATGTCTTCGTAAATTTTCAGTAAATGACGGGACAGTAAGAAATTTCTTCATTAATTAATCAGCACCCTTTATTTTTGAACGATTTTTCAACCCGAATTTCAACGGAAAATTCCGAACATTGATTTGGGGTTGTACGGCGGATAGGCGGCTCTGTCCATTTCTTTGCGATAACTTATATATGAACCGCTCGTTCAAAAGCTTTTGAATGTGAATTTATTGTTACTGATGAAAAATAGAGGTCAGGTTCAATACTGACGATTTTCACTTTCTCTTTTTTTGACAGTTCTTGTTAATATTTCAACTCAAATTCCGGCCGCGTCAAGTCTTATTCTACTGAAGCAGCGAATGATAGGTCTTAAATTGTTTTTCACTTTTATATCTTATTGTATTCAATTTAACATTGCAATTTAATGCATCCTTTTTAATCAGATTAACGATACACATACCTGCTATTAATCTATGGGCCAAAATAAAGTATTTTGGATGGTGATTAATGTGAAACTGGACTAAGTCCAGTTTCTAAAATCGTATCATGGCAGGACCATCTCCGTTCCGAACAGCAGTACGTCTAATTTTGTCATTTAACCCGCGCCAAAGCAACCCTGTGTTATAATTTAATTTGTGGTCTTCTGCTTCCTTGCTGCTTTTCTCGCATGTTTGAGAACAAAACCATTTACCATCTATTAAAATGAAAATAATTAATTTGTTCATTATCAATTTGGTACGTTTCAGTTCGCTCTAAACCAGAATGTCAGAAAAAAATGTGTTAATTGTGTATATTCAGAAAGGTTAATCTTAAATGGTTTTCGTTTCCTATCTTTGCATGGAAACACAAAAAAGAAAAATCAAAATTCTTAGACATGCAGATGCGTTCTGATAAGAAAGTGCTTCAACAACAAATACCCATATGTACTTGGACGGGAATTAAATTCATTATTTGTATTACATTCGTGCTTCAGGAAAATTAAATTATTGTCTTGTCTCACAATTTAAGACTTACAGCTTTACACTTTATATAATGTACACAAGATATAGTTGAGTTTTCCTGAAGACCAGTTTTCAAGCTATTTAATCAAAGCAAGGACGTACTATTAACTCTGACGATCCAACGATTCGAGGGATGGAAACGTATATCATATGCATAACAGTAAATTGCGTATAAAACTTTAATATTAACCTCCCGTGAATAGGCTTTCGTATTCCTACAGGTGCGTACACCTATGAACTCAAGTCTATCTCGTAAATTCTAATTCATAAAAGTAATTAGGATTTTATAACTTTAAATAATATGTTTGTTAAATTGTACCTGGGATTTTGTCAATGTTGACACAATCTACATGAAACCATGTGCCATTTGAACACGATTGATTATCACACCCAATCATCTCGATATCAAGACCTCTGTCTTTCTTGCAAGTACAAAACCTGTACATCCCAGCCTCCGCTTGACACGAGTCAGTGCAGAACCAAGGTGACTCTAAAGGTGTATTATCACCAAGCGCAACGCAACTGAGGTGAAAATATCTGGTTGTACAAAAGAATTTGTGCATTGGACTATGGCATCCTCAAGTTCTATAAATATACAAATAAATGATCGATTGATTTATACTTGATAAATGTCCAGTGGCAAATATTTCACCCTGTGACAAATGATACAGAAATATCGGAAGTTGTTGGAACTCTTTCAGTGTATTAATATCCCTGAATTTATGACAAATAGCAATGTCAAAGCATTGTAATAAAATAATATGTGTACAATATTTTAGCTTTACATAGACTTCTTATATCATGAATGACGTGCATTGATAATAAAATATGGTGCTGTTTGTATATGTGATTATTTTAAATCATGCTCTTCCAATAACGATTTTATTGAAATCTATAAAATAATCAAAGGTTAAAAATACTGTAAAGTGGTGTTAACCGAGATTATTTCAAAACAACAACCTTATTTAGATAATAAAACAACAGACTCAGTTAAACTTTGTCAACCTTGTAGAAATTGATACAGGGTATCAATTTTTGTCCAATGAGACAGGCATTACAGTACTTCCGCTAATTGTTTGACCTAAGAAGATCCAAATTGTTGAAAGAATTAATAGTATTTGATTACAAAGCAAGTCAACAGTCATTTAATTGCACTTGCCATCTTCGAAGTTACATATTTGAAAGTTATCGTCTCTAGGTATTTCGGCCGGATCTATACTTTCCGCGCCACACAAATTGACCCAACCAGCTGGGTTGCTTTGTGGTTGACTTTCTGAGCGGATGCTGTTTTTGGTAAATCAGTGAAATCCCGTCTATATCATCTATTTGCATCAACTGCATCAAGAACAAAAGGGTGAATCTGTCCGTTACTTGTTTGTGTAAATCCACTATGTGCTTAAAATATTTTGAAACAGCTTTCCCAGCAGATCTATGATTAAAAGCAATCTTTATATTGAAAAGAGTACCCTTCTCGGTAGAGCTGCTCCCATCAAAAATTCATTCCACGTGTCCTGAAATATTGATTTCTGAATCGAGTGTTTCTTATCTACTTTATTTTTCTATAAGTATTAAAAATATCGCTATTATTAGTGACTATAAATATTTAGCCATTCAAGTACTAGTATGTAAAACGTGTTCAGCTTTTTTAAATTTGAGTTTCATATGACTTTAAGACCCTGTTTACTTTTGATGAATTCATTAACAAAAACACACACAAAAGTAACATTTCTAAATAAACACGAAGATTTTTTAAAAACTGTAATGTAAATAAGAGATCAACCTGTACCATCTTAGCTATATATATTTTAGTCTGAGACACGCGTTTCCTGAAACCCTAGCAAATGAAAACTCACTGACACCTTGAAAATTCTACACCTTTAAAAATATTAAGAATGTAACCTGAAGAAGAAGCATGCGTTTGTGGAATTCTTGTGGACAAGGTTCCAACCCTTCAAGTCTGTCTTCCGCCGTTCTTCCTCCATCCCTTGCATTGTGAGCATCATTATGTCTTTCACAAGTAAGCCCATCACCGTACACTACACATGTGTTTAATTTTGCGTTAGACATCGGGACATACGTGTGCAATTTCTCTAATATTGCGATTGTTCCAGCAGTGGAAGATGGATTTTCTTGAATTATTCCCAAGTTTATCTAAAAGAAACGACTTTGATTTGTATCTTTAATCATAACTTTTCAAACTTACAAAAAATCCTTGAACTTACCAATAGGCTTTAAAAAGGGTTTTATGAAGAAAATTCTTTACGAGAAATTCATAAATAAAATTATTTTTATTCTGCTGAAAAAAATAAAGAATACGAAAACAAGTGCTTTTCTAAAAAGGTGTATGTCTATATATTTTTTGTTCATCTTATCTTAATCTTACTAAATGTGACTTTGTATCCATGACTGCTGTATGCTGATGGGTAAAAGGTTTAGGACTATGGGACTTAAAAGCTTGAAGATATTCTGCAGCAATAGTTTCCACCTCAAATATCAGTCTTTTTTTCAAATCTATAATGTCTTCATCAGATGGTAAGAAGCTTTTCAGTGGTATTGTCGATGCCGGAACATGGTCATCAGTAGGTAGATTGGTAGTTTGAACCCTATTTACAGCAGCGTACGCGAGAGCCCACATATGGTACTTATTTTGATGATCTGTTGTTTGCTGTCTAACTGTCAAGTGCCTACCAATATTGTCCCAACAGAACGAGTAGCCAGGATGGTGTTCTGAATATGAGTAAGAACAGAAACGATGTAAATGAATATTCAATTTTGTGTTTTGTAATCGTCAATCAAGTTAATATATGAAAAATGTAATATAATGGCGAATGAGACAACTCTCCTATTGAGACCAAATGGCGCCGGTGTAACCTACTATAGATCAACGAACGGACTTAAAATGCAGAAGCGGATTTAGGGTGGAGGTCCCCCTTTGTGGGAAAATTTGGTTGATTATTTAGGGAATCACTGAAGCATGACTGGAGCGGGCCCCTCTTATGCAGTCAGTGGGCCCCACTTATGAAAATTTCTGGATCCGCCACTGAAATGCCCTCTGTAAATGTAAATAAAAATCTATGAAATTTAAACACAAGGTTTATAACCACAAAAGGAAGGTTGGGATTGAATTTGGGGTTATAGTTTAGGAATTAGGAGCCAAAAGGGGACCAAATAAGCATTTTCCACTTTCCAGACAATAACTTGTGGAACGGTGTATGGATCTCTATGAAATTATACCACAAGTTTCCATACCACAAAGGGATGGTTTGGATTGGCTTTGGGGTAATGGGTCAAACCGTTTAGGAATTAGGGGTAAAAAGTTGGAAAACAAGGGTTTCCTGGTTAATGAGTAATTAAAAAAGTTCAATGTTATGTTTGGATTACCTCCTTACACTGCTTTTAAATTATGTATAAAGAAATGTTGTATTGTCTTGAGGTGATTAGCTGTCAATTTATTTTTAGAAGTTACTATTCAAAATGCTGGTTAAGGAATATAAATTTTCGCAATGATTATGTATGTCATTTTCAATTTAAGACTTTTATGATGTATTTAAATGGGTAATTATGGTTGCAAACTCCATTGGAAATTTGAATTGAGATTATGACCATATCTTGAGGGAAAGAATTTTTGGGGAAAAAGGGGAAGGTGAAAAATGGGGGTAAAAGAAATTGTGAGGGGTGGGGACAAATTTTTCTCATTTCAGATTTCAGAAAATAAAAGAAAATTTCTTCAAATATTATTTTTGGGGAGGGGTCAATTTGCAACAGCATAGTGTATTGCACAAAAGCAAAAAAAAATTGAATATAAATTCAAATCATATAACCAATTCTAAGTTCTTTGACTACTGTTATTCTGTGTCAGAAACCTATTATGTGTCAAATATTTAATTACAATCCAAATTCAGACCTGAAAAGCGCGAATATTGTGTCAATTTTGCCCCAACTGTTCAGGGTTGGACCTCTGCGGTCGTATCCAGCTGCGCTCGGCGAAGCAATTTATTTCCATTATGCTTTGAATTGCTTCATAATCAATTATTTAAAAGAAATCGTTTGCCGACAACTTGTTTTAATCAATATCATGCAAGTGGAAAAACATTATGAATCGCTGTTTGTTATAGGAAATGTGTTTGTCTTTTCATTTACATCAACTCAATTTCAAAGTTGCAGATATATATATATATATATATCACCACATTATTACCCTGTTGGTGCTGGTTTTGTTCTGTTTTATTGGAGACGTCAAATAATCTCCTTCGTACATTTGTTTGGGTTAACTCATTTTGTCCACTAGGTGACAAAACATTCCTGCTAGACGGTTCACTATTTTGATTACCCTCTTCTTCATCTTCGTCATTCATACTTTGACTCTGTTCCTACAGAAACAAATTTAAGGATGAAGATGATTGAGCTCTAAAGCTTCACACACTGTGTAGTAGTTTGACTATCGTTCTTAATCGTAATTTATCTCCATCCTGATAATCATTTTATCTATTTTGTTTTTTTGATTATTGTAACAGATCCGTGTTTTACCCGCGGGGCTTATGATAATTTGATACTATATTTCTGTTATTATTTTTATATTTTATAAACTACATGTATTTACATTAAAGCTAAAAGCTACAAATCAACAACTTTCAGTTTTAGCTACACGTGCTAGGGACGTAGCTGCCGTTAGGCACTTTAGGCTCGTGCCTACACATAATTTTTTCACAAATATTTTTTTAAATAATGGCCGGACGACGTTATCTGTAGATGCACGTGGAGTTGTCACAACTCTTTAACTATCAAATGTCATTTATACGCTAGTCTATCATCCTTAGTAAATGGAGACTCCGAGTAGCAGATAGTATTTTATGTACATTATATTCCACCTTATATAGAAACTAAAACTAGAACTTTGGTTCAGACCATTTCACCTCTATCAACAAATACTGAATGAACCACAACATGCTCAAAAGACTGATTTAATTCGTAGATACATGACTTTTTTATTAGTTGTTGGCTTTCAACTAGTTTTCCACTTAGCCTTCATCAGACCTACAATAAAACCCTTGCCAAAGTGGGGCGTCCGTTTGGCTGTGTGGGATGAATAAATACGCAGTCACGTCTGGTCAGAAGGGACGTTAAATCCGATGCCTAGTGTAGAGAGAATGCAACGCCAACTGCACGTTAAAAACACTTACAACAACTCTTTCAGGGGTCCGTAGGTGGTCTGCTGTAAGGCAAAATTTCTGTCCCTATCCAATAAAACCTCATTTTCCAAAGGCATTTCCAAATTTCCTGACCTTCATCCTGGACTACCCTTTTACTGAACCTACCTGTTGTATTTGTTGTAAATTTTTTTGTTCTGAACATGCATGAACTATTTGCCACTGGACGTTTAGCAATCAATCAATAAAACAACTAGCTTTCTGTAATTTTGAGTAGTCTCAGATCTACGTGTAATGACAATAATTATTCAAATTCATAGGCAGGTATAGGGATTTTACAGTACAGGAGATCAGAAAATATGAATTTCTTTAGATAATATGAACAGAACCGAACTTCTGCATTAGGCATCGACTGTGTGTGCGTATGTGTTTGTGTGGCCGGGGAGGGTAAAGGTTTAAGAATCAAAAGATGAATGGTCGATGCCTAGCCAAAAGCATAGTATTATTATATAAATGTAGTAGTCTCAGTGTTTATGTGACTTTTCTTTAATGAAGGATCGTCAATATGTACATATCAATTATCCTCAATCAGAAAGAAATAGATATGAAAATACTAAAGAGGATGTACTGCTTAATAAAAGGGCTACGCTGATCTACGCTGGGCAATGCATATTGTAAATATTCCTTTTTAGATTTCCGATTGTACTGCGTTAATTCATTAGTCTGATGTTATTGTAAAATTATTTGTAATTCTTCGAACTTTTCTTCCTGTATATTATAATGCAAGATAAAATGCATTTTGGACCAGTAAATTTTATGTTTTTGTATACAAAATTTTGCAACTGAAAATGCTGAAAACCGTTTTCAGTCGGGGGGCTTGGCCCCCCCCCCCTGAACCCGGCCCCCTACCAGGGCTCTGCCCTGGATCTGCTGGGAGCCTTCAGCGGCCCCAAGACCCCATGCAGCAATTTGTGCCTACAGTTTATTCGATACCTAGCTACATCCCTGCGTGATGTACGTTCTTATGTATAAAGTAATGTATATTCAATAGCTATGCATGTGTGTCAAAATCGTAAAATACCTGATAATGACCAGCCAGTACACACTGTTCTGATTTCATTTACACGTATAAAAAGGTAAATATAACCTTATTTATCTACTGAGAAAGTAACAAGCTAAACATTACACCTCTCAGCTAAAATGATTTTCAGTTTTATTTTTACTGAAAGCTACATACAGCCTCTGCAAACTGTGATCTAACCAGACGATTGTTTAATTTTGATCATACCTCAATTAAACTTTTAGCCTCATTAATTTCTTTATCAAAATCTTTACATATGACATCAATTGCCTTTCTTGTAGCAGTGGGTCCAAGACACCATCCCATTCTGTTAAACTGAGTTAAAACCTATAATTGTTGAAATACGCAAGGTATCAATTTTATCAATCGTTATGTACAATTCCTATGTCCGCAACGAATACAGTTTTAGAAAAATATTTGAATTTTCGTCTTTATTACTATAGATAATTGTTTTTTTTCAAAGTTTCTACTAGTATATATATATAGATTTTAAAATAGCTCTTTAACATGTAAAACTTTACTCTAACTTCAGCAATAGCTTCTTTTCTTTCACTTACAGTTGATTTACATCCTCCTGTCCATAACTGTATAGAGTTCAAAGTCTGGAAAGTTTTACACTGCGCGTTTCTCTTGAACATGAGTACACTGTACAGAGTACCAATTTCATTTATGAGTTTAGGGTTTGGGGTAAGTTTTCAGTTCTGAAACACGAGTGATACATATGAAAACATGTGCATATATATATAGTTATTTGAAAACATTACTTTACATTTATAATAATTAGCGCTAGCGCTGTTGTCGTAGAAATGTGAGGGTAATGTCACAAGTTCCTGCTCCGGTTGGAGAGGAAGTAACAATTATGTCTACTCTAGCAATGTTTCGTTGATTTTCTAGGAAATTATATATAAATATTTGCAAAAATAGTGTCATGCATTGTCACTCTTTACTATTATTCAGATTATATTGCATTGAATGAAAATGTGTCGTATATAATCGCCACATGAAGCTTAATATATTCTGTCCACATTTGACACATGCACAGCTTGACGGAAATAGAGCTCTATTTCCTTTCTTTTTACTAATATTTACACTATTTTTTAAAACTTGCTTATGTATAAGTGATTGCTTGTACCTCACAAATATATGCAGAAATGAACATCGTAACATTACCTATATTGGACTTTTGGGGCGAGAGCATAGATGAAAAACGCCATACAGAGTTGGTGCCTTCAATTTTAGTTCTGACACTACTGAAGTCCATTTGAATTGCTGCACTGTTTCTATTGACATAGATCGAGACAAAATGTTTTTCTCAGATTTCTTTGAAATTTCTTTCATTTCCTTGTGAATTATGTTAAAACAGCACTCTCTTATAGCTCTACGCATACCGTCAGTTCCATTTGCTAGCACGCTGACACCCTTTCTATAATTCCGCTTTACCAAAAACTTACAGCAGTTTGTAAATGGCTGTTTATAGTATTTCCATGTTTAAAGGTATCCTTTAAAAGAAAAAATGTTGTTATCTTTAAGTTCGTTCAAAATTGTTCATTCAGCAGGACAAAAGTAATAAACTCATTTATTAAAAGACTAATAATTTTCATTGTTATCACTTTTTGTTATAGTAGTCAAATTTACAAATTGTATTATCATAATTATTATATCCTCGCCTTTAACTTTCAATGACCAAATAAAATAATTGACATATAATGAATTGATATTATTCAAACGGTTGATACAATTCAGAAATGGAAAGATTACAATTCAGAAATGGAAAGATCATTATGTATATTGGGGTGGGGTATGAAATGAATCTTGCCTGGTAATAGCTGATAAAACTGCCTTTCAAAATTAAATAGTATCCCCAAACTAAAGGACAATGCAAGAATTGGTGAAGGAATGAAAATCAATGATTTGGAGGCATTTTTGTTTGTGCTACGGAAGATATCAATTGAAACTTACATGTTTGGGAGATGAACTCTGCTTTAACTTCTTTATCGACCTTGGAGTGTTGATTGGAGTGGTGCGCCGTCTTTTGTTTGATATGTAACCATCACTAGACTCTTTTTCACAAAAACTAGTTTTTGCCGTCATAAAAGAATAAAAGTTCCCAAGAGAATTAAAGCAATCTGTACAGATAAATAGTTCATTGCTGTGAGACAAAGATGTATGTAAACAAGTGTTGATAGCCTGGAGAACGGTTACTTCCTGCCTTTGAAAAGTTTTGCTGTAAGCGAATGTCTCAGATATCCACGCTTATCTATTCTTTCTTTAAATGGGGAATTACAATATATGCACGCCATCTCTATGATAAAACATTAAGTCAAACGGCCAAAAATACGAATGACAGGTTCTTCCACTGAACTGAAGGAAGTGACGTCAAACAAAAGGGACGACGTTTCCCTTAATTTTTCCCCTAAAAAATACAGGAATATATCATTCTTTTAGGTTAGTATATCGTATTGAATGACTTACTTGTGGGTATCATTATTTAATATTTGAATGGAAGACGAGATTAATATAGTAAAGAAAAAGTACGGGTTTAGCTTTGATCTAAAAGATGAACAGAAGAAGATAATAAGATCAATTTTGGATAACAAGGGCACATTAGGACTTTTGCCAACAGGGTTCGGAAAATCAATTGGATATACTTTTCCACCATTGGTATTAGATGAGGTAAATAAAAAGTATAAAGTTATATGATACTACGACGGTTCTGTAATTCATAAAAAAATGGAATTTGATACTTGGTTTACCTTTACATTGGGACTTAGGTTTCAATTCTCCAATCAAAGTATACTTATTGTTTAATTAACCTTGTTTGCTTAAGTTTGATATTTTGAAATGGTCATAAATATTCTCGCGTTGCCTTCATAACTTCTGTCTTTAAAAATTCTATTGATGAGATTCCAAGAAACCGGTATGGGACAGTATTTTATTTTGTCCAATATCATAACATTGTATCTTGCTATCAAACAACTATTGTACATACAAAAGGTATACAAATAAACGTTTTAATATTTTTGTATAGTTGAATGTATGAAGTATCCTGTTATCCAGCTTTCTTGAGGAACGGTAATGTAACTATACCTTAAGTAACAACTCAGTTTGGGGTTCTCTTTGCGGTCCGCGTTTATCAATGTCGATGGGTAAAACTTCTGTTAAAAAAATGTTAGAAGTTAGGCGTCAGTTCTAAAATATATTGTATATGAACTCGAATGAAATCCATACATTCACTAGCTTGGAATGAATATATTTTAGAAAGACAGTGGAAAACGGCATATAGCGTTGATAGTTTCATCATTAAGAAGTCTAATGCAAGACCAGATTGATACTTTAAAGTCAAGAGGTTTAAGAGCTGACGTAATAACCAAGAAGAAAGAAATGAGTGAAAATGTTATTTATGGTAAAAAGTGGTGCGATTAAATGTTATCAATCCTGAAGTTGAGTAAAAGGATATACATGTATACGTCGATTAGACAGCAAACACACGACATAAATAACAAAATAGACTGTGTTTTCTTTGGGTGACATGTAGAGCATATTTTTATCCAATATCTTGTGTAGTATTCATATAACAACCTAGAAATAATATGGAATAAGTTATAGTCACAGGTAACAGAGATTATGACGATAAGTATAATGGTTGTTTTAGCAAACGAAACAATTCAAATGAACTCCAAGCAATATTTTCTGATTAAAGATTGTTTATCACGTTTTACGGTCTCTTTTAGTAATGCTTTCGCTTATGTTTTATGAGAATGAATTGCATATGTTGTTAGACACTTTTCTATGGATGTTCTTGCAAAGCCGTTATTTTTTCATTTATAACTCGTGTCCGTGTAATTAATTAATCATCACTGACTCAATAATTGCTGGATTTGAAGTTTCTTTTAAAGATACATACAGAGATTTGAGAAAGAAGTCTTATGATACACAATTTTACAGATATTAAAAGGAAATGTACAGTTTGTCTTTTGTTCACCCGAGGCATTGGTGCAATCTGAATGGTTTAATATAATAAGAGATGTGTGGAAGAACAGTTTATGTATGATTTGTTTTGATGAGGCGCATTGTGTGTCGGAATGGTACGCATATATATGTATATCATAGATTAATTAAAATACAAACTTCATGGCAACCAAGATAATGTTGAAATTGAATCTCGAGAACTCTAATTCGACGAAGTTTAACATATTATTGTTATATGTAAATTTGATATCTCAAGCATTTCGGAATAGTATTTCCATAAACTGCTATGGTAAAGGTATCTGTATTGAATCAAATGTCTCTATTTTCTACATAATACATCATACGTTTTATTTTGTTAAAATAACATTCTGATTAATAACAATGGGAATATCGCCCAAGTTTGTTGTTTTATTAGTAATGTCCTGTTGCAAATGACAAATGTCGTTTATTAAAATTGATTGTGTACCTTTGTGGTTCTTAAATTGCAGGGGAGAATCTTTCAGGCCAGAATATAGACAAGTTGCAATTATAAAAAGCATTGCAGATGTCCTGGTCTTGGCACTTACGGCAACAGTAACAACAAAGGTCAAATCAGATATAGAAAAGTATCTTTATATTAAGGAAGATTGCAATGTTATAGCAGCTATTCCAGACAGGTATATACGTAGTATTCAAACAAAGAAATTGCATATTTAAAAACAGGAAATTAAGAATACTTGTAAAACGTCGAATATAAAAATAGTCAGCTGTTTATAAGACTAATAAATGGACGATTTTAAAAGAAAGTGAAATATTCAATATGATTCAGTTTATTTATACGATTAAATTAGGAGATAGATAATAATAGTTTAGTAACAATAACATAACGATAACAATTTTGTTACAGCAGATACGCAGTTCGGCAATTAATGTCTCTTAAGTGAGGTTCAAGATCAAAATATTTGAAAACCATAGCACTTAAACAGACGTTTAAGAGCAAATCAAATAAAAAATGACCTAAAGTATAGCCAAATCAGGAATCAGAGCTTTGCACGAGATATATACTACCTAATTTTGAATAATTTCCAAGATAGTGTCGATTTTTAAACGAAATCTGTTTTTCCTATTTTTAGTTTTTCATATTGAAGAAGAAAATCGTTCAGAAACACAAATAACGAATTGTAATTATTAACATGAAATAAATAAAACATAAAATTAGAGCGAAACATTATGAAAGGATTATCTGTAATGTTTATAAAAGGGCGACTTAATTGTAATGAATTATTTCAGACCTAATATTCACCTACAAGTGGAGAAATCTTCATTTCATTTTGAAATAGAGTTAAAGTGGTTATTGGGTTCATTGAAAGAGATATGTCCGTGTCACCAAAACACTAATTTTCTGCAGGTAAATGTCTTAAATTCCTTTTTGTGTTTCTTGGAGCCGCAATTAGGTTGGGTTAAAAGTGAAGATTTTACAAGAAGCTTATATCTTAACCATATTCGAACGTTTATATATGTCTCTGTTACCTTTTAGTCAATGACATATATCTGTTTATAAAGGGATCCATAATATATAAAAGCGAGTCATGGTTTATATCCACATATAAAGTTAACTCGTTTGGTTTATTTCTTCTATTTCATTCCCTATTAAATATGTAAACTTTGTGTTAAAATAAAATCGCGTGAACATTATCATCAGGTCTAAGCCTTTAATTAAACTAAAAGCTGGTGATTTCAACTGCAATCAAATATATGTCTATATATATTATTAACTCAATTTATATTTCATGTTCTGAGTTGTTTTTCTTGTGTATTGTCTATATTGTAATTGTTTAATATAAAAATCACTGTACTGGTTATGCCCAAAATTGGTCCTCTATTGGAAATAAAATGTATCTTATATTTATCTTACAATCAAATGTTTTAAAATATACCTAACAAAACAATCTGACGTATGTTTTAGGTCTATCCCAACAGTTGCAGAGATTTTCCTGCTGTTCAATGATGAACTTGGGGAAAAAGGTTTTGTGGTGACTATCGTTTGGTGGAAATGTTTCACTCTGCAATTCCAGAGGATAGAAAGAAATATATTCTAGAGGAGTTTAAAAGACTGATAGCAAAATCAGATGTGTAATAGCAACCGTTGCTTTCGGTATGGGTATCGATATACCTGACATTCGTAATGTGGTTCATTGGGGTGCACCAAAATCTATTTTGAGTTATTGGCAAGAAGTAGGTCGTTGTGCACGTGATGGAAAAGACGGCGTGGCTGTCTGTTATGCATATGCAAGATCTCTGCATAAAAATATCACATCATCAGATGTTGTGGATATAGTTAAAAGCACATCATGTGTACGAAGATCTGCTCTTGTCGCAAATTGTGCAATTCCTGGAGTCACCTCAGTGAATTATATTGTAAATTCACGATGTTGTTATATCTGTGACATGGAAAGTCTGGAAACATTGATCAGTGTAAGAGTAATTTTATGGGATGAATAAATATTCATATATCCCTTGATCAAAATTAAATAAGTGTATAATACCATTAGAAAAGTACAGACTATTAAAATTATTCTCTTTTTAACTATTGCTTGGTATTCACAAGAAGAACATTTATTCATTTAAATCGGGGTCGGAATTTTATACAAAATTAAAAATAATTAGCGTGTGATTCAGTTTGCTTAATGTTAACCGTAATTATATATTGTCATGGAAAATTGATAGAAAACAATGTAGTTGGAAAATTAAATCTCTGCGGTTACTGTATAACATCATAACTACTTGTTGTGACTTGGAAGGAAAAAAAAAAACACAATCAGTAAACCTCAACTAAACAACAGAAGGTACACATAATTTAAGTGTCATAATTTACCAGCAGCATTCAGTGCCTGTAAAGTCTGCGTATTAAAAGTAAAGTGCAAAATCGTTGATTTAACGAGTTTAAACGTTGAAAATCTTTATCGATGCATTGAATTCGTTTCGTCTACGTTATAGCGTAGAAACGTCACGTTCCGTAATATAGCGTTACTGATGTAAACAAGATTTCCACAGCTCTGACTGCAAGGGATTTCCTCCTGTTAAGATGAGTTTCCATGTAGTGTACAAGTATTTAAGGTATGTAACTTGTTTATTTTATCAAGTGTTACCATTTGTTATACATTTTCGTATTTGAACGCTCTGACATTGTCCCAATCGTCCCCGGTAATCTACCCGGGAGCTTGCACCATTGAATGTAATGGAGGGCGAGCTGGACTCAGTGACAACAAAAAAAAAAAAAAAAAAATATGTCACTGAGGCCAGGGCTGGACTAACAGTTCCCCAGTATTGTTTGTTTGCTTGCAGGATTCAGGAACTGGTCCATTTATATTTCTAATGTTATTCGGTTCCCAAAATATACCATAACTGGCCTTTGCCAATGGCTTGCCGTTATTCTTGCATGCTCAATCAATGTACACTTCAATATTCAATGTCCGTATACGTACAATTCAGGAAAACGTTAAAGTCGCTTTCGCGGGCTCGTGCGTTATGATGTAATGGACATGGTCTTGATTTACAATTATATATATATTTTTTTAGTGTATTGTCACAATAAAAATCTTAATAATGATAACTATTGTAAAAATGGCCATACCGTTATACATTTTCAAGGCCATCAAACAGTAAATCCATCGTAAATCCCGAATTGAGTTTCCTTTACAAAAACACAACAACATCCAAAACGTAATACAGCAACTCGTCGCAAATGTAGAAGACAATATCGGGGTGTCCAGTAATGATAAATAACTCCGAGGTAGAAAGTAATTTAAACACTTTAAAAATCCTGTGATCACTGGAAATAAATAAAAATCCTGCATTGAAGGATCTGGAAATTTTCAGGCAGCCATTAGACCTTTGTGACGTCACAATCCCAAAAGACACACTTAGTAATTGCAATATCATTAATATAACCAACAATCGTTAATCTATAAGATGGTGACTAATGAAGAATGCTGACCAACAGTAAAGTATATTTGTTTTTATTTTTAAATCCTACTCAGAAAAGGGGCTTACTACTTGATATGCTAGTCGTGAACTCAAGGCAACTATTCGTCTCCGTTTAAATACATGGACGTTAATGATATATCATACAATAGACTAAAGCAAATTGCCACAACCACTTTCACCTTCCACAGAGATCATTCAAAGGATTAATCATTGGAAAGTCAGATTGTGGTTAGACGACACTGTTAAAGAAATCTTATACTCAGGTCAGGGTGGTTAAATTACTATCGCTTGTACGTCTTGGGGGAAGTCTGTTCACCAACCCATTGACCAGTTCTTGCAAAAGACACTAGGATGAGGTTTTTCAAAAGGTGACATCGCAAACTCGTGTTCATCAAAGGTAAGTAAACCACATCGCTGATCTAGGTCGTTGATGTACTATCTCCACCAAAGCGACGTAGCAGTATTGACGCGTTCTTCTTCGAACAAGGTAAAGAACTGTCTGATCTTCGCGAGCTCGACACCCACCGTTTGTTGAGCAACCACAAGTTCGACGAATACTACAACCGCTGGTTAGGCACAACAATGTCAGTTGATCCGAGAAAATGCCAACTTTGTCTGTCTCTTCTAACACGAATATTAAAATCTCCAACACATTTACCACGACCACCGGGCCTTTCGGCTTTGTCACCATCGATATGACTAAAACTAAGGGGAATGGAAAACATAGACACAAATTAGAAAAGTTATATGTGATGTGATATAAAGAATGAAGTCTTATTACAGATACGCCAGTCTAGTGGAGCAGTACGCGTTGGAAGGGAGATTCAATGCTCTCATGAACGACAATGACTATCTACATTTCAGATCAGACAGCTTACCGCGTTGGAAAGATATGTTTAAGAGGTGTTCTGCGAGAAGACTGCTTGGTATGTAGTTAAAAAAACACAGGACGATGTGTTTGCTACACCTGCATCCAAGAGCAACACGCAAGGCTTCTTGAAGATGAACTCTTGTGCATGAACAATCCGGAGCACCTTTTTTATCAGTTCCGCCGCAAGAATACGAATCAAAATTCCGACCAAGAATCTATTTACTGAGAGTAAAGTCTCGGTTGAAGGGCGACTTCTGAATCACGGTGGCTTTAAAACTATCAATTACCAACTTTCTGGACAAGACATCGAACACGTAAAGGAACCTAGTGTGGTAACTACCATGTTTAGACTACTGACCAACCCTGACTATTTTAGCAAATCATAGTATCAACCGATTGTGATATAAAAATTCAACGAATGACGCTGAAGCCGAAAGCACTGGCTAAGCATGGTTAAACGTTATAAAGCCTGCAAACAATTTTCATTTTCAATATCATTGAAGCACATCTTCGGCTTTGCAAGGACTTTGCCAAGATCGTGTATGAATCAAAACACGACGAATACTCGTCTGTGACTCTGACACAAATGCAGTGTTCTGAGCAGCAGCGTTCAATGATTTGATAAAGATCATTTTGAGTAAACTATCCTGGTTCGTTCCTCGTTTTATCCCCTCCGCTCGGTACGAGTTGAAACTGTATAAATAATAACAATTGATGTTCAAATCTGCCGTCAATACAGCTCCTAAGCATGGCTTCTCCTTCAACGTGTATAGGAACAACAATAGGATCGACACCCCCTCACCTGAAAGATGGGAAGAGTTACGCAATGGCTCTGGTGAACCTGGAGACTTACTACACGTTCCCGAATATAAATGCAGGGTAGAAAACCTTTCGTTATTCTAACGGAAATGGTACTACCTGATTTGCAATTACGGAGAACACTGGTTCTTATAGTACAGATGTGGACGATATGTGTTGTGTAAAGGCTCGTGGTAACAGTCTGTTTCTCGCCAAATGTAGATTATCTCCTACCTTTTTCAACGGGCTGTTCTTGATTCTAGTTTCCAGCAGTCCTTTCAAGAACATTCCTCTCATGGATATGCTCATCTAGGCTGTATTTAAATGGCTAAATTAGACATGACTGAGAAGCTAGGACCGAATCCATCGATAAAGAACTAGAGGCAGAGATACATTAATACGCTCAAGTATTGAAAACCTATAACAGACTGGGCAAGGTCGTTTTCATTGCATTAAGAACTTTGTCTGTTCCGAATGTCAATCGCACAATCCTTGACACAGCTGCAACAGGAAAAGGTGTCATCGAATGCATTCCTTTGAGTTGGTTAGCTGTCCTCTGTCGGAATGTTCGATGAATGAATGGATGGCTGTTTAATGTTTAGTGGCAAATTAAATGCATATTCAGCTCGATAACAGTGCGATATGAATTGGAATCCTGCTTTGTACTATACCGACGCGCTGAGCTGGATTTATAACGTGCAAGTTCACAAGGTAACAGTCCGCTGGAAGACATGTCACCCTACGCGGAAACATGATTCTTGCTCGAAGCTGACCAGTCTTTGTTTCTAGTCCTTTCTGCCGAGTGCTTAGCGAAGAAGCAGCAAATAGCTATTTAACAATCTTCGGTTTGACACGTACTAGGTTCGAACTTAGGTAGCTATACAAAGTTAAGAGTGTGGTTTCGCTTTTGGTCCCGCTGGATTTCTCAAATATGAAAGTTGTTCTGCAATAAAATAAATTTTCAGACAGCTGTAGACAAATTAAGCCTTTAAAGCGAGTTTATGGGAACATCACGAATTTTTTTTACATGTTTTATGGGTTATTTTCAGTTTGACTATCCGTATTGTCATATCCCGACCGGCTATGCTAAATATGCACATTTATGACATAAACAGTAAGGTTTATTTGTAAGAAAGCTAGGAAAAGGGGATGGTAAAATTTTTGAGGGTAATGTTTATTTTCCTAAATGTATATTGCTATCTTATGGCAGCTCAGGATAGCATAATTTAGGACTATGAATACCACAAATCTATTAACATTTAGATTATAAATCAATTTCTGGAGGGATAAAGGTTTTAGAATGACAATACATGTCAATTTTACTGTTTATATTAATCTTAGCAACCAAAAATAGACATATTGACTCAAACCTTATATTTTTACTCTATTGGATTAACCCTTGCTACCGAGGATTGCGCTGTATGTAGCCAAAGTATTAAACGCTTTGTATTTTTTCATGAGAATATATCAAATAATTGTTTAAAAAGGTTTCATGTCACATTTTGGCTATAATTAAATGTATAGTTGTTTTTGCTATTAGACATTGATTACCTTTTAGCAAGTTTCTTAACCAAGGTTCTGGTATGCAATACACATAAAAAGTAACATTTTTGTGCTTTAAATTGCTTAATTTTGTACAATTTTGCATCTGTAGAGATCTTATAATGAGTTGCAACATTACAAAAAATCAGAGGCATGGTTTTTAAATTTAACAAAAACATTGAGGCAGAAATGAGATTTTTATGTTTTAACACTTTGATTTGGCATTTTCCTTTTAATCAGTTTTTGTCGCGTTTCAGTGTCAACTGCTAATAACCTTCATAAAATACTTATTACTGAACTAATTTAAACAAAAAGGCCATTTTATTCGTTTTAGCTAGCAGAACACAGAAAATTTGGTAAAAAGGGAATTTGAAAAAGATATTTACTATTACGGTAACATTACACAGTTCTTTTTTAACAGTAACAAATTCTTTATTGCACTAGTATCTAGTTGTTAACACCTGCCCTATATAGTACAACTATTTTATATAGGTTTATCCCTGTGTGTTAATCGTCAAATGAACCAAGGGGTTGCCTTGACGAAATTGTGTAGTCTTCTTTGTTAGAGTTATTTACATTTGCATTATTACATTTATTTTGCAGAAATCTGTTTTCTCCGTTGACGGATTGTTATTTACAATAATTTATTTATAAATTATACACGTGTTAACTTCCGTTCTCTCAAGGTAAGTTTCAAGAATACTGATTAGAATGACTTAATATGTAAGATTTATTTGTGTGTATATATATCTATTCAAAATATCTTCAATCTTAGATATTATTCTAAATTAAACGTTTAATGAAACGAAAGTAGATATTTCTCAACGTGTTTGATTTATTCAAAATTAAACATAGGAAGATATATTACTTATATGGAAATCCATCTTGTGTTCCTTACTAATTGCAATTTGACAATAATAAAAACATCGTGACCCTTTATGCAAGAAATCAGTGATTTTTACATTTTTATATATTACATGCTATTTGCTTTTGTACCTCTACCCTCATGACCATGTTCACATACAAAATAAAAAAATACATACACTCTCCTTTGCAAACGTATACATGTATATATGTCATCTGACTTTGACTTAAGATAGCATTACACAGTTAGGAGTGTGTTTTCGCATTTTGGCCCCTGTGGATTTTTCAAATATGAAAGTTGTTGTGCAATACAAATTCATTTTTAGACAGCTGATGACTATCTAAGCCTTCAAAGCGGGTTGATAGGAACATCAAGATTATTTTTCACATGTTTTTTGGGCGATGTTTTGTTTGATTATCCGTATTTTCATATCCCGACCGGCCATATGTCCAAAATTAATTGTAATGTTTACATACACTTTTTTTCACACGAACATTTTAACGCAATTTTACGAAAAATGATACGAAAGACATATGATTTTTTTTAATTGATCTCTTGATAGATATATGTTAACAATGTAAGAAAAGGTATCACCCAGGGATTGAAATTCTACGTTTAAACAGATTTTGGGAAATATGAGACATCTTCAAACCCCTTTTGCAATATTTTATAGCCAATAAATGCAGAGTGTTGGCATGGATACACCAAAAAGGAGTTATAGTTCACCATTTTTACTACTGGAAATCAAATCTATGGAAGATATCGATACATACATATGCACATATATGTCACAAACAGTAAGCCTTATTTGTAAGAAAGTAAGGAAAAGGGGATAGTAAAATTTATGAGGGTAAATTTCTATAATTTTTCCAAATGTATATTGCTACCTAACGACCTCGTCTACTGAAGGCGAACACAATACAAGGAGACCACCTAGGCGGTTTCGGAATGATGACGTTGAAGGTGTTTTCCAAACGTATCGAAAAGAAACAAAAGAAAGATGAAGACACTGTAC
This sequence comes from Mytilus coruscus, assembly GCA_017311375.1. NCBI lineage: Eukaryota > Metazoa > Mollusca > Bivalvia > Mytilida > Mytilidae > Mytilus > Mytilus coruscus. The sequence continues at coordinate 34,101 of JAASAO010000412.1, forward strand.
TTTTAGCCTGTACATCCAGATAGAATATTGAAGATGTAGCCAGCAAAGCTTTTGATAATAACGACATCAGCAAAGCAGAATTTTGTAGACGTTGTCTAAGGCTTCTCTTTCTTCTCTTTGACTACGAGAAGAAACAACAACTGCGACTTCCTTCGATTATATAAAACCGAGATATTACTACGAATGCGCCGTAAACTTCACACCTCACTCCGCTATGCTCCATGATGAGGTCCCCCATTTGGAATGTTTGACCCCATCAAGCCGATAGTTTGTTTACATCACTTTTCAGTTTTGGGGTGTGAGTCCCTACTTTTGCCTGTAATTTAAGCGGTTCGGATAGAATCCCCCTTTTTACACTAATTTCACTAGTGGAACAGGGACTTCGTACTATTTGGAGCACAAACATTTATCCCTTGATTTGTTGAAAGGAATTTTCGTTGCTCTTGCTTTAGTTTCCAATGTAGTTTATTTTTCCAAGTGTGTTTTATTTCTTTCGGTAACAGTCTCTGCTATCCTTTGTTCTAAAAACTAATTGTTGATAGATGCACTATCGAAATATACAACGTAAAAATACTGTCTTGCCTTACTTTTCGAAATACAACGTTTTGGTCTCAAAGCGTAGAAGAAAAATGCAAGTCCTACGTATTTGAGGGGTTTCGTAGTAATTTGATGCGATATGCTATATTTGTTTTCAAATGAAAATTTACAAATAAAGGTATATCAGTTAAACTTGAATATTGAAAGGCAAATATTTTGTGTGTGTCTGTCTCATTGAAATAAACCTATTTGAAAATGAATATTTTTAATTACATGTATATTCTGAATATTTGTAGAAGAGCAACGATTTTGAACATGTTTATGATAGAAAATAAAGATTATATAATCTATGATTAGTGTTAAGGATTTGAAATTGAAATGAAAAGCATGTGTACACCCAGAGAGAAATCGTGAAATCGTGAAACACGAAAACGCGGAAATGCTCCATATAATCTTCACAATTATGCACAACATGCAGCTTGAAAAAAATCTCAGTAACCCACACTGTTTATAATATTTTTGAAAATAACATGATATTAACTACATTTGGGCAAGTATGAAAAATTTCTATCATTTTTAATTGAAAACCCTCATCTTAAGAGAAATTTTTCTTCAAACGTCAGATGTGTTGACGACTGTACAGTATGGTTTTCCTGTATGTTTTTGACATTTTTCTTGAGTAGACTGAGACTTACCATCAAGAAAAAATACGCTATGTGCTCAGATTTGCGTCTTGGCATATTCTTGGATTAGTCTCGATTGATTTAGGTTTTGTCTGGTGGATGAATAAGAAACCAAATGTTAACGGTTGTTATCATAAGATGCTGTCTACAGAGTCTCCATCTGATACGTTTTTAGTGCCCACATGAACAACAGTGACATCTACACAACCTAGTTTACCTTCTAAGATGTTCTGAATTAGGCAGTCTTCAATGTCTCTGATCCGTCCTCCCTGAATAGTCCTTACCTTAGTGTTAATTTGGCATTTGACATTTTCCTTGGAACATTCTTTTGAGTGTTAAACTTCCAACGAGAAATCAGTTTTTCTTGTCACTAAAACGCAGAAAACGCGGATAACTAGAGTTTACTTCACGGTACGTGTATTCTGAGTTTAGTTTTGACCTTTGTCTTTCAATATAGGTATGATGTTGCGTTTTATGGTGATTCTCTAGGTTCGTCCTATTTAGAGAAGTTTGCCTATTTGAAACGCTTTGTATTCCACTTTAAACAGCGCTGCTGTATGTTCCAGGTGTAGTTTTATTTGTAGCAGAAATTCATTCGTCTTTTTTTCGATTCGGTGTTTCTGACACGGCCTTTGTTATAAGGTTGACATTAGATGATTTTAAATTAACAGATTTTATCTAATTAGAAACGGCATTTAATTTGTCCCACAAGCTGTCTGATTTATTGACAAATGCCTTATTGTTTACTCAATTTCCAATTTAATGACCTTTGTCTGTGTAATCACTTTTTCAACGGAGGTGAAAGCTGAATTGGTTTGAGCTTTAACCGTGTTTGTTAATGATGCAAGTTTGTCTTGTATCTGTTGAAACTGACTGTTTGGCCAGTCAATGTGACAGTTAAGGGCATCATTTAAGTTTAAAATTTCCTCAGATGTTGACAGTAAAAGAAATTCAATTTTCCTGAGTGCTGACATTGGCCAAAAAGACGGAGAATTTGTCTTCGTACTAGTTTTACCTAGTTTATTGTTAGAGTTACTTGGACGCGGGTTGCTACTTTCATTGGTATAGTTTCCGCTCCATTCAATGTCGTTACACATTTACGATACCCTGATGATTTGCTTGAACGGTGTTTCCTGACGACGTTTTTATGTTCAACGCAAGTTTTGCAAGTTTATTGGCTTCAATCTGACCGATTTCAGAATCACGAACAACGTGCCCCAACGATACATTTATATCCGATAACAAATGATCTATTTTGGACCAGAGCTCCTTGTTTTTTCCATCTTTTCCGGAAGATTTAAGTTTCCAGTTGTTGTTTTTCCAATGAATAATATCACTTGTTATACCTCTAAGTATTCACTGTCTGTTTTAATGTTAATGTTTGCTATTTGATTATCGTGTTTTTGTTGAAGGCATTTTACGGCAGCATACAGTTCCCCAGTATTGTTTGTTTGCTTGTAGGATTCAGGATCTGGTCCATTTACATTTCTAATGTTATTCGGTTCCCAAAATATACCATAACTGGCCTTTGCCAATGGCTTGCATGCTCAATCAATGTACACTTCCAATATTCAATGTCCGTATACGTACAATTCAGGAAAACGTTAAAGTCGCTTTCGCGGGCTTGTACGCTATGACGTAATGGACATGGTCTAGATTTACAATTATCTTTTTTTTTAGTGTGTATTGTCACAATAAAATTCTTAATAATGATAACTATTGTAAAAATGGCCATACCGTTATACATTTTCAAGGTATCAAACAGTAAATCCATCGTAAATCCCGAATTGAGTTTCCTTTAAAAAAACACAACAACATCCAAAACGTAACACAGCAACTCGTCGCAAATGTAGAAGACAATATCGGGGTGTCCAGTAATGATAAATAACTCCGAGTTATGTCAGTAGATCCTTTAGAAAGTAAAGTAAACACTTTAAAAATCCTGTGATCACTGGAGATAAATAAAAATCCTGCATTGAAGGATCTGGAAATTTTCACGCAGCCATTAGACCTTTGTGACGTCACAATCCCAAAAGACACACTTAGTAATTGCAATATCATCAATATAACCAACAATCGTTAATCTATAAGATAGTGACTGATGAAGAATGCTGACCAACAGTAAAGTATATTTGTTTTATTTTAAAACCTACTCAGAAAAGGGCTTACTACTTGATATGCGTTACCAGTCGTGAACTGAAGGCAACTATTCGTCTCCGTTTAAATACATGGACATTAATGATATATCATACAATAGACTAAAGCAAATTGCCACAACCACTTTCACCTTCCACAGAGATCATTCAAAGGATTAATCATTGGAAAGTCAGATTGAGGTTAGACGACACTGTTAAAGAAATCTTATACTCAGGTCAGGGTGGTTAAATTACCATCGCTTGTACGTCTTTGGGAAGTCTGTTCACCAACCCATTGACCAGTTCTTGCAAAAGACACTAGGACGAGGTTTTTAAAAAGGTGACATGCGCAAACTCGTGTTCATCAAAGGTAAGTAAACCACATCGCTGATCTAGGTCGTTGATGTACTATCCCCACCGAAGCGACGTAGCAGTATTGACGCGTTCTTCTTCGAACAAGGTAAAGAACTGTCTGATCTTCGCGAGCTCGACACCCACCGTTTGTTGAGCAACCACAAGTTCGACGAATACTACAACCGCTGGTTAGGCACAACAATGTCAGTTAATCCGGGAAAATGGGAACTTTGTCTGTCTCTTCTAACACGAATATTAAAATCTCCAACACATTTACCACGACCACCGGGCCTTTCGGCTTTGTCACCATCGATATGACTAAAACTAAGGGGAATGGAAAACATAGACACAAATTAGAAAAGTTATATGTGATGTGATATAAAGAATGAAGTCTTATTACAGATACGCCAGTCTAGTGGAGCAGTACGCGTTGGAAGGGAGATTGAATGCTCTCCTGAACGACAATGACTATCTACATTTCAGATCGGACAGCTTACCGCGTTAGAAAGATATGTTTAAGAGGTGTTCTGAGAGAAGACTGCTTGGGTATGTAGTTAAAAAAAACACAGGACGATGTGTTTGCTACACCTGCATCCAAGAGCAACACGCAAGGCTTCTTGAAGATGAACTGTTGTGCATGAACAATCCGGAGCACCTTTTTTATCAGTTCCGCCGCAAGAATACGAATCAAAATTCCGACCAAGAATCTATTTACTGAGAGTAAAGTCTCGGTTGAAGGGCGACTTCTGAATCACAGTGGCTTTAAAACTACCAATTACCAACTTTCTGGACAAGACATCGAACACGTAAAGGAACCTAGTGTGGTAACTACCATGTTTAGACTACTGACCAACCCTGACTATTTTAACAAATTATAGTATCAACCGATTGTGATATTAAAAATTCAACGAATGACGCTGAAGCCGAAAGAACTGGCTAAGCATGGTTAAAACGTTATAAAGCCTGCAAACAATTTTCATTTTCAATATCATTGAAGCACATCTTCGGCTTTGCAAGGACTTTGCCAAGATCGTGTATGAATCAAAACACGACGAATACTCGTCTGTGACTCTGACACAAATGCAGTGTTCTGAGCAGCAGCGTTCAATGATTTGATTAAGATCATTTTGAGGAAACTATCCTGGTCCGTTCCTCGTGTTAACCCTCCGCTCGGTACGAGTTGAAACTGTATAAATGATAAGAATTGATGTTCAAATCTGCCGACAATACAGCTCCTAAGCATGGCTTCTCCTTCAACGCGTCTAAGAACAACAATAGGATCGACACTCCTTCACCTGAAAGATGGGAAGAGTTACGCAAAGGCTCTGGTGAACCTAGAGACTTACTACACGTTCCCGAACATACATGCAGGATAGAAAACCTTTCGTTATTCTAACGGAAATGGTACTACCTGATTTGCAATTACGGAGAACACTGGTTCTTATAGTACAGATCTGGACGATATGTGTTGTGTAAAGGCTCGTGGTAACAGTCTGTTTCTCGCCAAATGTAGATAATCTCCTTCCTTTTTCAACGGGCTGTTCTTGATTCTAGGTTCCAGCAGTCCTTTCAAGAACATTCCTCTCATGGATATGCTCATCTAGGCTGTATATAAATGGCTAAATTAGACATGACTGAGAAGCTAGGACCGAATCCACCGATAAAGAACTAGAGGCAGAGATACATTAATACGCTCAAGTACTGAAAACCTATAACAGACTGGGCAAGGTCGTTTTCATTGCATTAAGAACCTTGTCTGTTCCGAATGTCAATCGCGCAACCCTTGACACAGCTGCAACAGGAAAAGGTGTCATCGAATGCATTCCTTTGAGTTGGTTAGCTGTCCTCTGTCGGAATGTTCGATGAATGAATGGATGGCTGTTTAATGTTAAGTGGCAAATTAAATGCATATTCAGCACGATAACATGTTAGTGCGATATGAATAGGTATCCTGTTTTATACTATACCGACGCGCTGAACTGGATTTATAACGTGCAAGTTCAGAGGTAACAGTCCGCTGAAAGACATGTCACCCTACGCGGAAACATGATTCTTACTCGAAGCTGACCAGTCTTTGTTTCTAGTCCTTTCTGCCGAGTGCTTAGCGAAGAAGCAGCAAATAGCTATTTAACAGTCTTCGGTTTGACACGTACTAGGTTCGAACTTAGGTAGCTATACAAAGTTAAGAGTGTGGTTTCGCTTTTGGTCCCGCTGGATTTCTCAAATATGAAACTTGTTCTGCAATAAAATAAATTTTTAGACAGCTGTAGACTAATTAAGCCTTTAAAGCGGGTTTATGGGAACATCACGAATATTTTTTTTACATGTTTTATGTATTATTTTCAGTTTGACTATCCGTATTGTCATATCCCGACCGGCTATGCTAAATATGCACATTTATGACATAAACAGTAAGGTTTATTTGTAAGAAAGCTAGGAAAAGGGGATGGTAAAATTTTTGAGGGTAATTTTTATTTTCCTAAATGTATATTGCTATCTTATGGCAGCTCAGGATAGCATAATTTAGGACTATGAATACCACAAATCTAACATTTAGATTATAAATCAATTTATGGAGGGATAAAGGGTTTAGAATGACAATACATGTCAATTTTACTGTTTATATTTTTTTTGGCAACCAAAAATAGACATTTTGACTCAAACCTTATATTTTTACTCTATTGGATTAACCCTTGCTACCGAGGATTGCGCTGTATGTAGCCAAAGTATTAAACGCTTTGTATTTTTTCATGAGAATATATCAAATAATTGTTTTAAAAAGGTATCATGTCACATTTTGGCTATAATTAAATGTATAGTTGTTTTTGCTGTTAGACATTGATTACCATTTAGCAAGTTTCTTAACCAAGGCTCTGGTATGCAATACACATAAAAAGTAACATTTTTGTGCTTTAAATTGCTTAATTTTGTACAATTTTGCATCTGTAGAGATCTTATAATGAGTTGCAACATTACAAAAAATCAGAGGCATGGTTTTTAAAATTTAACAAAACATTGAGGCAGAAATGAGATTTTTATGTTTTAACACTTTGACTTGGCATTTTTCTTTTAATCAGTTTTTGTCGCGTTTCAGTGTCAACTGCTAATAACCTTCATAAAATATTTATTACTGAACTAATTTAAACAAAAAGGCCATTTTATTCGTTTTAGCTAACAGAACACAGAAAATTTGGTAAAAGGAATTTGAAAAGATATTTACTATTTCGGTAACATTACACAGTTCTTTTTAACAGTAACAAATTCTTCATTGCTCTAGTATCTAGTTGTTAACACCTGCCCTATATAGTACAATTATTTTATATAGGTTTATCCCTGTGTGTTAATCGTCAAATGAACCAAGGGGTTGCCTTGACGAAATTGTGTAGTCTTCTTTGTTAGAGTTATTTACATTTGCATTATTACATTTATTTTGCAGAAATCTGTTTTCTCCGTTTACAGATTGTTATTTACAGTAATTTATTTATAAATTATACACGTGTTAACTTCCGTTGGATTTGAAAAAAAAATCTATCCTATTCTCTCAAGGTAAGTTTCAAGAATACTGATTAGAACGACTTAATATGTAAGATTTATTTGCGTGTATATATATCTATTCAAAATATCTTCAATCTTAGATATTATTCTAAATTAAACGTTCAATGAAACGAAAGTAGGTATTTCTCAACGATGACTATCTAAGCCTTCAAAGCGGGTTGATAGGAACATCAAGATTATTTTTCACATGTTTTTTGGGCGATGTTTTGGTTGATTATCCGTATTTTCATATCCCGACCGGCCATATGTCCAAAATTAATTTTTAATGTTTACATACACTTTTTTTCACACGAACTTTTTAACGCAATTTTACGAAAAAATGAGACGAAAGACATATGATTTTTTTTTTATTTGATCTCTTGATAGATATATGTTAACAATGTAAGAAAAGGTATCACTCCAGGGGATTGAAATTCTACGTTTAAACAAATTTTGGGGAAATATGAGACATCTTCACACCCCTTTTTGCAATATTTTATAGCCAATAAATGCAGAGTGTTGGCATGGATACACCAAAAAGGAGTTATAGTTCACCATTTTTACTACTGGAAATCAAATCTATGGAAGATATCGATACATACATATGCACATATATGTCACAAACAGTAAGCCTTATTTGTAAGAAAGCAAGGAAAAGGGGATAGTAAAATTTATGAGGGTAAATTTTTATTATTTTTCCAAACTGTATATTGCTACCTAACGACCTCGTCTACTGAAGGCGAACACAATACAAGGAGACCACCTAGGCGGTTTCGGAATGATGACGTTGAAGGTGTTTTCCAAACGTATCGAAAAGAAACAAAAGAAAGATGAAGACACTGTACTTTTAGCCTGTACACCCAGATAGAATATTAAAGATGTAGCCAGCAAAGCTTTTGATAATAACGACATCAGCAAAGCAGAATTTTGTAGACGTTGTCTAAGGCTTCTCTTTGACTACGAGAAGAAACAACAACTGCGACTTCCTTCGATTATATAAAACCGAGATATTACTACGAATGCGCCGTAAACTTCACACCTCACTCCGCTATGCTCCATGATGAGGTCCCCCATTTGGAATGTTTGACCCCATCAAGCCGATAGTTTGTTTACATCACTTTTCAGTTTTGGGGTGTGAGTCCCTACTTTTGCCTGTAATTTAAGCGGTTCGGATAGAATCCCCCTTTTTACACTACTGGCATAATCAACACATATATTTCACTAGTGGAACAGGGACTTCGTACTATTTGGAGCACAAACATTTATCCCTTGATTTGTTGAAAGGAATTTTCGTTGCTCTTGCTTTAGTTTCCAATGTAGTTTATTATTCAATGTGTGTTTTATTTCTTTCGATAACAGTCTCTGCTATCCTTTGTTCTAAAAACTAATTGTTGATATATGCACTATCGAAATATACAACGTAAAAATACTGTCTTGCCTTACTTTTCGAAATGCAACGTTTTGGTCTCAAAGCGTAGAAGAAAAAAGTCCTACGTATTTGAGGGGTTTCGTAGTAATTTGAAGCGATACGCTACATTTGTTTTCAAATGAAAATTTACAAATAAAGGTATATCAGTTAAACTTGAATATTGAAAGGCAAATATTTTGTGTGTGTCTGTCTCATTGAAATAAACCTATTTGAAAATGAATATTTTTAATTACATGTATATTCTGAATATTTGTAGAAGAGCAACGATTTTGAACATGTTTATGATAGAAAAATAAAGATTATATAATCTATGATTAGTGTTAAGGATTTGAAATTGAAATGAAAAGCATGTGTACACCCAGAGAGAAATCGTGAAATCGTGAAACACGAAAACGCGGAAATGCTCCATATAATCTTCACAATTATGCACAACATGCAGCTTGAAAAAATCTCAGTAACCCACACTGATTATAATATTTTTGAAAATAACATGATATTAACTACATTTGGGCAAGTATGAAAAATTTCTATCATTTTTAATTGAAAACCCTCATCTTAAGTGAAATTTTTCTTCAAACGTCAGATGTGTTGACGACTGTACAGTATGGTTTTCCTGTATGTTTTTGACATTTTTCTTGAGTAGACTGAGACTTACCATCAAGAAAAATATAGTCTTTACCTTAGTGTTAATTTGGCATTTGACATTTTCCTTGGAACATTCTTTTGAGTGTTAAACTTCCAACGAGAAATCAGTTTTTCTTGTCACTAAAACGCAGAAAACGCGGATAACTAGAGTTTACTTCACGGTCCGTTTATTCTGAGTTTAGTTTTGACCTTTGTCTTTCAATATAGGTATGATGTTGCGTATTATGGTGATTCCCGAGGTTCGTCCTATTTAGAGAAGTTTGCCTATTTGAAACGTTTTGTATTCCACTTTAAACAGCGTTGCTGTATGTTCCAGGTGTAGTTTTATTTGTAGCAGAAATTCATTCGTTTTTTTTTCGATTCGGTGTTTCTGACACGGCCTGTGTTATAAGGTTGACATTAGATGATTTTAAATTAACAGATTTTATCTAATTAGAAACGGCATTTAATTTGTCCCACAAGCTGTCTGATTTATTGACAAATGCCTTATTGTTTACTCAATTTCCAATTTAATGACCTTTGTCTGTGTAATCACTTCTTCAACGGAGGTGAAAGCTGAATTGGTTTGAGCTTTAACCGTGTTTGTTAATGATGCAAGTTTGTCTTGTATCTGTTGAAACTGACTGTTTGGCCAGTCAATGTGACAGTTAAGGGCATCATTTAAGTTTAAAATTTCCTCAGATGTTGACAGTAAAAGAAATTCAATTTTCCTGAGTGCTGACATTGGCCAAAAAGACGGAGAATTTGTCTTCGTACTAGTTTTACCTAGTTTATTGTTAGAGTTACTTGGACGCGGGGTTGCTACTTTCATTGGTATAGTTTCCGTTCCATTCAATGTCGTTACACACATTTACGATACCCTGATGATTTGCTTGAACGGTGTTTCCAGACGACGTTTTTATGTTCAACGCAAGTTTTGCAAGTTTATTGGCTTCAATCTGACCGATTTCAGAATCACGAACAACGTGCCCCAACGATACATTTATAACAAATGATCTATTTTGGACCAGAGCTCCTTGTTTTTTCCATCTTTTCCGGAAGATTTAAGTTTCCAGTTGTTGTTTTTCCAATGAATAATATCACTTGTTATACCTCTAAGTATTCACTGTCTGTTTTAATGTTAATGTTTGCTATTTGATTATCGTGTATTTGTTGAAGCCATTTTACGGCAGCATACAGTTCCCCAGTATTGTTTGTTTGCTTGTAGGATTCAGGAACTGGTCCATTTATATTTCTAATGTTATTCGGTTCCCAAAATATACCATAACTGGCCTTTGCCAATGGCTTGCCGTTATTCTTGCATGCTCAATCAATGTACACTTCCAATATTCAATGTCCGTATACGTACAATTCAGGAAAACGTTAAAGTCGCTTTCGCGGGCTTGTGCGTTATGACGTAATGGACATGGTCTTGATTTACAATTATCTTTTTTTTGTGGATTGTCACAATAAAAATCTTAATAATGATAACTATTGTAAAATGGCCATACCGTTATACATTTTCAAGGCTATCAAACAGTAAATCCATCGTAAATCCTGAGTTGAGTTTCCTTTAAAAAAACACAACAACATCCAAAACGTAACACAGCAACTCGTTGCAAATGTAGAAGACAATATCGGGGTGTCCAGTAATGATAAATAACTCCGCGTTATGTCAGTAGATCCTTTAGAAAGTAATTTAAACACTTTAAAAATCCTGTGATCACTGGAGATAAATAAAAATCCTGCATTGAAGGATCTGGAAATTTTCAGGCAGCCATTAGACCTTCGTGACGTCACAATCCCAAAAGACACACTTAGTAATTGCAATATCATCAATATAACCAACAATCGTTAATCTATAAGTTGGTGACTGATGAAGAATGCTGACCAACAGTAAAGTATATTTGTTTTTATTTTTAAATCCTACTCAGAAAAGGGGCTTACTACTTGATATGCGTTACTAGTCGTGAACTCAAGGCAACTATTCGTCTCCGTTTAAATACATGGACGTTAATGATATATCATACAATAGACTAAAGCAAATTGCCACAACCACTTTCACCTTCCACAGAGATCATTCAAAGGATTAATCATTGGAAAGTCAGATTGTGGTTAGACGACACTGTTAAAGAAATCTTATACTCAGGTCAGGGTGGTTAAATTACTATCGCTTGTACGTCTTGGGGGAAGTCTGTTCACCAACCCATTGACCAGTTCTTGCAAAAGACACTAGGATGAGGTTTTTCAAAAGGTGACATGCGCAAACTCGTGTTCATCAAAGGTAAGTAAACCACATCGCTGATCTAGGTCGTTGATGTACTATCCCCACCAAAGCGACGTAGCAGTATTGACGCGTTCTTCTTCGAACAAGGTAAAGAACTGTCTGATCTTCGCGAGCTCGACACCCACCGTTTGTTGAGCAACCACAAGTTCGACGAATACTACAACCGCTGGTTAGGCACAACAATGTCAGTTAATCCGGGAAAATGGGAACTTTGTCTGTCTCTTCTAACACGAATATTAAAATCTCCAACACATTTACCACGACCACCGGGCATTTCGGCTTTGTCACCATCGATATGACTAAAACTAAGGGAATGGAAAACATAGACACAAATTAGAAAAGTTATATGTGATGTGATATAAAGAATGAAGTCTTATTACAGATACGCCAGTCTAGTGGAGCAGTACGCGTTGGAAGGAGATTCAATGCTGTCATGAACGACAATGACTATCTACATTTCAGATCGGACAGCTTACCGCGTTGGAAAGATATGTTTAAGCGGTGTTCTGAGAGAAGACTGCTTGGGTATGTAGTTAAAGAAAACACAGGACGATGTGTTTGCTACACCTGCATCCAAGAGCAACACGCAAGGCTTCTTGAAGATGAACTCTTGTGCATGAACAATCCGGAGCACCTTTTATCAGATACACCGCAAGAATACGAATCAAAATTCCGACCAAGAATCTATTTACTGAGAGTAAAGTCTCGGTTGAAGGGCGACTTCAGAATCACAGTGGCTTTAAAACTACCAATTATCAACTTTCTGGACAAGACATCGAACACGTAAAGGAACCTAGTGTGGTAACTACCATGTTTAGACTACTGACCAACCCTGACTATTTTAGCAAATCATAGTATCAACCGATTGTGATATAAAATTCAACGAATGACGCTGAAGCCGAAAGCACTGGCTAAGCATGGTTAAAACGTTATAAAGCCTGGAAACAATTTTCATTTTCAATATCATTGAAGCACATCTTCGGCTTTGCAAGGACTTTGCCAAGATCGTGTATGAATCAAAACACGACGAATACTCGTCTGTGACTCTGACACAAATGCAGTGTTCTGAGCAGCAGCGTTCAATGATTTGATTAAGATCATTTTGAGTAAACTATCCTGGTTTGTTCCTCGTGTTAACCCCTCCGCTCGGTACGAGTTGAAACTGTATAAATGATAAGAATTGATGTTCAAATCTGCCGACAATACAGCTCCTAAGCATGGCTTCTCCTTCAACGCGTCTAAGAACAACAATAGGATCGACACTCCTTCACCTGAAAGATGGGAAGAGTTACGCAAAGGCTCTGGTGAACCTGGAGACTTACTACACGTTCCCGAACATAAACATACATGCAGGGTAGAAAACCTTTCGTTATTCTAACGGAAATGGTACTACCTGATTTGCAATTACGGAGAACACTGGTTCTTATAGTACAGATCTGGACGATATGTGTTGTGTAAAGGCTCGTGGTAACAGTCTGTTTCTCGCCAAATGTAGATAATCTCCTTCCTTTTTCAACGGGCTGTTCTTGATTCTAGGTTCCAGCAGTCCTTTCAAGAACATTCCTCTCATGGATATGCTCATCTAGGCTGTATATAAATGGCTAAATTAGACATGACTGAGAAGCTAGGACCGAATCCACCGATAAAGAACTAGAGGCAGAGATACATTAATACGCTCAAGTATTGAAAACCTATAATAGACTGGGCAAGGTCGTTTTCATTGCATTAAGAACTTTGTCTGTTCCGAATGTCAATCGCACAATCCTTGACACAGCTGCAACAGGAAAAGATGTCATCGAATGCATTCCTTTGAGTTGGTTAGCTGTCCTCTGTCGGAATGTTCGATGAATGAATGGATGGCTGTTTAATGTTTAGTGGCAAATTAAATGCATATTCAGCACGATAACATGTTAGTGCGATATGAATAGGTATCCTGTTTTTACTATACCGACGCGCTGAGCTGGATTTATAACGTGGAAGTTCAGAGGTAACAGTCCGCTGAAAGACATGTCACCCTACGCGGAAACATGATTCTTACTCGAAGCTGACCAGTCTTTGTTTCTAGTCCTTTCTGCCGAGTGCTTAGCGAAGAAGCAGCAAATAGCTATTTAACAGTCTTCGGTTTGACACGTACTAGGTTCGAACTTAGGTAGCTATACAAAATTAAGAGTGTGGTTTCGCTTTTGGTCCCGCTGGATTTCTCAAATATGTAAGTTTTTCTGCAATAAAATAAATTTTAGACAGCTGTAGACTAATTAAGCCTTTAAAGAGGGTTTATGGGAACATCACGAATATTTTTTACATGTTTTATGGGTTATTTTCAGTTTGACTATCCGTATTGTCATATCCCGACCGGCTATGCTAAATATGCACATTTATGACATAAACAGTAAGGTTTATTTGTAAGAAAGCTAGGAAAAGGGGATGTAAAATTTTTGAGGGTAATTTTTATTTTCCTAAATGTATATTGCTATCTTATGGCAGCTCAGGATAGCATAATTTAGGACTATGAATACCACAAATCTATTAACATTTAGATTATAAATCAATTTCTGGAGGGATAAAGGGTTTAGAATGACAATACATGTCAATTTTACTGTTTATATTAATCTTAGCAACCAAAATAAACATTTTGGCTCAAACCTTATATTTTACTCTATTGGATTAACCCTTGCTACCGAGGATTGCGCTGTATGTAGCCAAAGTATTAAACGCTTTGTATTTTTCATGAGAATATATCAAATAATTGTTTTAAAAGGTATCATGTCACATTTTGGCTATAATTAAATATATAGTTGTTTTGCTGTTAGACATTGGTTACCTTTAGCAAGTTTCTTAACCAAGGCTCTGGTATGCAATACACATAAAAAGTAACATTTTTGTGCTTTAAATTGCTTAATTTTGTACAATTTTGCATCTGTAGAGATCTTATAATGAGTTGCAACATTACTAAAAATCAGAAGCATGGTTTTAAAATTTAACAAAACATTGAGGCAGAAATGAGATTTTATGTTTTAACACTTTGACTTGGCATTTTCTTTTAATCAGTTTTGTCGCGTTTCAGTGTCAACTGCTAATAACCTTCATAAAATATTTATTACTGAACTAATTTAAACAAAAAGGCCATTTTATTCGTTTTAGCTAGCAGAACACAGAAAATTTGGTAAAAAGGGAATTTGAAAAAGATATTTACTATTACGGTAACATTACACAGTTCTTTTTTAACAGTAACAAATTCTTTATTGCACTAGTATCTAGTTGTTAACACCTGCCCTATATAGTACAATTATTTTATATAGGTTTATCCCTGTGTGTTAATCGTCAAATGAACCAAGGGGTTGACTTGACGAAATTGTGTAGTTTTCTTTGTTAGAGTTACTTACATTTGCATTATTACATTTATTTTGCAGAAATCTGTTTTCTCCGTTTACGGATTGTTATTTACAATAATTTATTTATAAATAATACACGTGTTACCTTCCGTTGGATTTGAAAAAATCTATCCTATTCTCTCAAGGTAAGTTTCAAGAATACTGATTAGAATGACTTAATATGTAAGATTTATTTGCGTGTATATATATCTATTCAAAATATCTTCAATCTTAGATATTATTCTAAATTAAACGTTCAATGAAACGAAAGTAGGTATTTCTCAACGATGACTATCTAAGCCTTCAAAGCGGGTTTATAGGAACATCAAGATTATTTTTCACATGTTTTTTGGGCGATGTTTTGTTTGATTATCCGTATTTTCATATCCCGACCGGCCATATGTCCAAAATTAATTTTTAATGTTTACATACACCTTTTTTCACACGAACTTTTAACGCAATTTTACGAAAAATGAGACGAAAGACATATGATTTTTTTTATTTGATCTCTTGATAGATATATGTTACCAATGTAAGAAAAGGTATCACCCAGGGATTGAAATTCTACGTTTAAACAAATTTTGGGAAATATGAGACATCTTCACACCCCTTTTGCAATATTTTATAGCCAATAAATGCAGAGTGTTGGCATGGATACACCAAAAGGAGTTATAATTCACCATTTTACTACTGGAAATCAAATCTATGGAAGATATACATATACACATATATGTCACAAACAGTAAGCCTTATTTGTAAGAAAGCAAGGAAAGGGATAGTAAAATTTATGAGAGTAAATTTTTATCATTTTCCAAACTGTATATTGCTACCTAACGACCTCGTCTACTGAAGGCGAACACAATACAAGAAGACCACCTAGGCGGTTTCGGAATGATGACGTTGAGCAAACTAGGATCATAATGCAGACGAAATTTTATCGTACAATATTACAAAGAACATACTTGAGTTAGCTGTTCATAAAGTATAAGCTACTATAATATCAAGCACATTTGAGTACTAGCTTCATCTTAATTGTACTTCAGCAGAAACTTTCAGATTTTGACGATTGTTAGAAACATAATCTGTTCTGAAGTTCTTCGTTATAGTTAATTACACAATTTCACAGTAATGACTTCGTACTTCTCGAGATCACAATACCCTTGATTTGAATGGAACGTGTTTTACTTATTTTCAGTATGTTATGTTTATTTCATGGCAGTTACTATAAGCGTATTTGTAATCCTTTAATATTTGATATGAATCATTCATATGAAGCAATATGATTTTGAAATATTTTAAATTATTTGTCAAGTCTAAATTGACAAGTACTTTATTCTTTATTGTGTAATTTACGTTTATATTATTATGTATAATTAAATTTTACATTATGCATTTGTTTGTACAAGTTGAAATGACTATCTATTTTAATAAATTGTAATAGATGCTATGAATTCAATATTTCATGAAGTAAGTTTTGCTAGTACATTGTTTTGAAGAAATTAATGTTACAGAAAAGAGGTTAGTAACTTTGATAATGCAGAATTTGATTCTGTAATATAAATATAATGCAATAATTATATTATCAATGATTGAAAGAGAAATGTCTACTGATCTATTATATAACTTCATTGAAATAAATTTTCATGTTATCTTAAATTATTTTGAATGAAATTCTATCATTGTTAATGAAATTACTTAAATTTTGACATTAAATGTTGATTTAGATTATTAAATTATTCATTGAAAATCATGAGTACATCCTGAACTGTTGATAATCCTTTGTTGATACATGTATGACTAACTGTTATCATCTAATGTAAATATAAGCAGTCAAAATCTATTATTTTATCTGTAATATTTCAAGTGAATTTAAGATCATGTATTAATTTGAAGCAGTATTATGAAAAACTAAAGACTAAGCAACACGAACCCCACCAAAATCTGGGGTGGTCTCAGGTGCTCCGGAAGGGTAAGCAGAAAATGCGAAACCACACTCCTAACTGTGTAATGCTACCTTAAGTCAAAGTCAGATGACGGCAACAGTGGCAGGTCAAAATGATCCTATATATTTCAGTAAATCTTAATTTTCAAGTTGCAGTTGGTCATTGTTTAAAAGAAAATTTCGTCAAAGATACCAGCTATCATACTTTCAGTTCAAATATGTCAATAGTTTTCACTTTATTTTCTGTTTTCGATTGTTTGTAACAGCTTGGGGTTAAGCACGTTAAATAAAAATTACGTTTAAAGAATTTACATTGAAAACATGTAGAAAATGAAACTTGATTGTACTTTATGAACATTGCATTATAATCGCTTAAATCTTTTTGACTGATGCAGTGTTCACATTTAGCTTAACTCGGTGAAAGGATATAGTTACGATACTGTTGTCAAGTCATTAAAGATTGCATATTTTGGTATTAATATTGATTCACTCATAGGGTCTTTGCATCGGAAATAAACACATTTATTCTAAAACCAGTTGTTGGCATGATACGGGTTATGTTCTTCTCATATATTTTATGATGGTATGATACTTAACCCTAACGGGAGGGATTGTACTTGATTTTCATATGATGACGACATAATCTTTCAATCGGTTTACTTGAGGTCTGGAGCTGGCATGTCAGTAACTGCTAGTAGTCCTTTGTTCATTTATGTATCATTGTCATTTTGCTTAGTTTATTTTGTTACCTCTTCTGACATCGGACTCAGTTTCTTTTAAACTGTGTTTTACTGTGCGTATTGCTATGTGTTTCTTTATTCTACATTGGCTAGAGGTATAGGGAGGTTGAGATCTCACAAAACATGTTTAACCCCGCCGTATGTTTGCGCCTGTCCCAAGTCAGGAGCCTCTGGTCTTTGTTAGTCTTGTATGTTTTTTAATTTAAGTTCATTTATATATTTTGGAGTTTAGTATGACGTCCATTTTCACTGAACTAGTACACAATTTTATTTAGGGGCCAGCTGAGGACCACCTTCGGGTGCGGGATTTTCTCGCTGCGTTGAAGACCCATTGGTGGCCTTCGGCTGTTGTCTGCTCTTTGGTCGGGTTGTTGTCTCTTTGACATATTCCCCATTTCCATTCTCAATTTTATGTAAGTGTACTCAACACTTAAACTAAACTCTATAACGTGTCCATTGATAAAAATAACTGTTTACATGTAGTTTAAAACAGGTTTTGACTACAGGCAGTCGATAGTCAATTTAGACCTTGCGTGGATTATGTGTACATAAAACTAGATATAAGAACGCGGATTTTATTATGAATATTTAAGGAAGTTACCTGTATTGAATAAAAATGATTATAGTAATATTATGAATTACGTTATGTACCTATTTATATGACAAAAACTAAAAAATTGCTCAGTTAAAAAAAAACATGCTTAATTGATTATTTTCACTTTTTGTACACAACTATTTCTTGCAAAGTCCTGTATTTTGTAGGACAAAATATTCATTTTCATCATGTCTTTGACAAGGTTATTTTTTACAGTAAGTATCAGTGGAGACTATTCGTTTCCAAAATCACCCCATTGGTGACTGGGGAATAGAAATATGGTCATTTAAGTCTTCTTCTAATCGGCCGTAAAACCAATGTCAAAGTGGGGCGTCCGCTTGGCTCTGCGGGATGTACAAATACTCAGCCACGTCCGGTCAGAATGGGGACATTAAATCCAATGCATCATTTAGAAAGAGTGCCACGCTCTCTGCATGTTAAGAAGATTTGAGGGTCCGTAGATGGCCTGTTGCCTGTCCATATCCAATATACTCTCATTTTCTAATGGCAGTCCAAATTGCCCCGATCTTAATCTCGGACAGCCTCTATTACAGGACCTACCTATTGTATTTATTGTGAATTTGTTCTCGTTCTAAACATTCATGAAATATTTGCCACTGGACGTAAAACAACCAATACTCAATCAATCAATCATTTTCAATATCCTTTTTTCGTCTATTGTAACACTGTTTTAGTCTGCGGAATGGTGACATCTTAAGAAATCTCAAAGTTCTCCAAATCAATAGAACGATTTCCTTTAGGTACACACCATTCATCTTCGTGTGACAAACCATTTTTATTACTTTAATAAAAAACCAAACAAATTTTTTCCATAACATTCAGGAACATTTTTGAAACTCAATGTTGAATCCCCCGCCCTTTATTTTCAATGAAATCAAACGATTTCTCTCACTTCCCTTCTAAACAAATATATTCTTTTGTAAAAAAAATTGAATTTAAACAATTTATCTAACCCCTCAATCAACCCTCTCCCCCCACCACAACCACCACCTATCCCAATGAAAAAAATTGGTCTGCGCCTAACTGATTCAAAATCTTACTGGATAATTAATAGTTCAATTCTATGTTATGTACATGTAAATAACGTGTACATGTTGTTTACCGGTGTGAACAATTTTCATGTACAGGTAAATAAACCCGATGTACATATGAGAACAAATTTAATGTGAAACCAGTGTTCATCAAATGAAATTAATTGTACGACTTTACCCCCAGCAGAGCTATAGAAAAACAGTACATTAACGGGTGTTACACGGACACTTTTAGATGATACACGGACACTTTTAGTTAGAATATAGCAAAGTGCTCTCGACCAATGCAATTGTAGGATTTGATGCCTCTTAATTGTGAAGAATGAATGTAAATCATGTTCTTAGTAAAGGAATGGTCCTATAATGTGGGTCTGTTTACAGTTCAACACAAAGAGTTTCTATAAATGAGTTACAACTGCCCCGAAGAACATTTTTCCGATTGAAAGGATTTATCACACAGTGATTGAAACTGACTAAAAGTTGAATTGTGAAACAAACAAAAAACTCAAAATAAGTTGAAGTTTACTGGTGCAGTAAAATTGGTACCGTGAATATTATTATGAAAATATTAATAACTTCAAATTACTAAATAATTAAACAATATCAAAGCATTTGCAAAAAAAAAAGGTTTAAAATAAAAAAAAAAAATACCTTAGTCTTTAGCTTTCCAAAAATGTAATCACCGGATCAGCGGTAGATCACCGGATCAGCGGTTGGGAAGATTAGTTATTTCCAATATTTCGATGAAATAAAAAAAAAAAAAAAAACAGAAATTTGATTTAAGTCTTGAACATATCAAAAACTTTTAAAGGCATTTTATTTGAACATTTCCTGACATAATAAAATAGTATTTGATGTAAAAGCCGGACCAAAATACTGGCTGTTAAATTAAATTTAGTTGTAACTCAAATGTATCAAATGATTTAAATTGAAAATTAATAAAGGATAATTTCTCACTGAAGTATTACATGATTTACATTCATACTCACAATCAGGAAACATATACAATTCCTACATTTTCTTTGTTCTGTTGTGTCACCTAATATGTATAACGCATTTTTAAAAATATTTCCCAAATGATTAGAAAGTCCTTACATCTTTAAAACTAATCCATGAATGAAATGCCCAAAAAGGAAGTCAGGAAGTCATGCATTAATTATAAACATTGCACTGACAAAGAAACTAATTCTTAAATACAACCAATTAAGAGATCATTTGAGCCTTGAGCACTTTACAATATTCTAAGTTTGTAAGAGAATGATAATCCTTACTTCATGATAAGTACTCGCTAACGCTCGTACTTAATCATGAAGAAAGGATATCATTCTCTTACATATACTTATTACACGGACACTTTTATGCATAGAATCACTCGTGCATGATCAGAGAGTTCATGGGCACTTTAAATTTCAATTAGATTTGAACTTTTGTTTCACCGACATATTTCCTGTCTTTTGATTAAAATATTTACGTTAGCATCAATAACTATATTTCAAACAATTCCAGTAAATTACTATTCATATCAGTACACTAAGGGATTGACCTTTTAACTTAAAAAGGGGTATTTCTTTTTCTAAAAATATTTTGATACCCAATTTTATGAGAAAAATATATTGTGGTCAAGCAGATGACAAAATAATGTTCTGATTCCGATTTTCCGTATACCGTATATAATCGTCTAATTTCGAAAAAAAAATGAAAATAGTTGGGTGATATCGTTGAAAAATAAATAATGTTCTTACTCAGAAAAGAAGATACCCCTTTTGAAGCTAAATGGTCGGTCCGTAAGTGTTTTTTTCCTTCAACATATGGACAAGAATAGTATTCTGGACAATGCTGAAAATAAAGAAATGCTAGTACAAACGTTTATATTTCAATAAAAGACAGGAAATATATATAAAAAATCAAATCTAATCAAAAGATAAAATCCTATCAACTCACCAATGCACGATTGATCCTATAAATAAAAGTGTCCATGTAATACATGTTCAAATATGCAGCAAATCGTGAAGAAAAATCATTCAACTAATGTCATCAATTTTGAATGGTAAGCTGCGATTGGATCATATAGTGACACGTGTTAAATCCTTATCAACACTATCAGAGACATATAAAAAACCTATATGTATGAATTATTAAAAAAATCCAAAATATATGCCTATATATATATATATATATATATACAACTCGTCTAAACATCAGCCCAACAATGTTAGATCTGTAAATTTGCTTTCGCAAATTTTTGTTCTTCCTCCCCGGATTCGAACTCATATATATATATATCAAATAACAAGACAAAATCCAGTTTTTCATAACATTTCATTCACTTAATATCAGTTCTGTTTATTTTAAATGGATTAACCCCATCCCCCTCTCCCCCGCTTTTCCTTCCGTTTTTCCACAATAAAAAAAAATCAAATGGTAGCTCTGTTTTTTCTTATGAATTACTTACTAGCGAAGTTGCATTCTAAAAAGTCTCAAATGTAATTCATCTCAAGAAATGGTTCTTTTTTATAAAGTTATTAAATTCTTGAAATTTTTTAGAAAAAAATTCTCGGCTTAAGGGAAGTGAAAAAAATGTGTTTAAACTGTAACTTACATTAACTGGTATATGGCCATTGAAGTTTCTAATATGTTTAGTTTTGCTACCTCTTCTAAATGCAAAATGTACTACTTCCTTCCTGAAACGTCGTACAAGTCAGATACAAAACAAAGGTAACAAAAAATAGGCCGGAAACAACCTGCCGTATAGTTTGTCTGCACTTGTAGTCAGGTCAAGGTCCTCGGCTAGCGCCTCGGACCTTGACCTGACTACTCGTGCAGAAAAACTATCCGGCAACGGTTGTTACCGGCCTGTTTCTTTGTTACCTTTGTATTGTATCTAATACTTGTAAACAAGTTTATAGTACGCGACGTTTGGTGTGAACACGGTCATAGTTAGGTCATTGCAAGTTACATTTAATATCAAGATGTTGTGAAAATTCAAGGATGTTCTAAAAATCTAGCCTCATATCAATTGTGATTTAACGAAATGTAAACATATTATAGAATAATTGTGAAAATGTTTGATTTATAAATTAAAAACACATTTTATTTTTATTTATTTTTACATACATAAGTTTTCTCGTTATAATTGTTTTACATTAATCATGTCGGGGCCTTTGATAACGTACTATGCAGTATGGGTTTTGCTCATTGGAGAAGGCTGTACGGTGATCTATAGTTGCTAACTCTTCCGTCATTTTGGTCTCTGTTTTGATATAAAAGTGTCAAATCACTGAAAGGAATAGAGGTACCGAGATTATCAGATGGTCATAAACAAAACTAGACCGTTAATAAGTTCTTGTGTAATTCACATCCGTTTGTTTTTCTTTCTATGGAAGAAAAAATAAAATAAAAGCATTTTGTCTTGTCTTAAACATGTTAGAGGGATAAGATATTTCATCTAAAAAAAAATAATTCTTAGTACAATGTACTTTCATTAATCATTCCAATGACACGTGTTATTGTGTTTAATATAAGATTTAGAAAACATCTTTTTGATAGAGAATTTCAGTAAATATAATGTTATACTATCATAATCTAAAAATTTGTCTGGAAAAAGAATGAAAAAACTGTTGAATATCTGGCCAGTGGGACGTTGGAGGGCGATCGACGTCGAAATTTTCTGGTACCAAGTGCATTTTAAAGTATAACACAAAATCTTGCCTTTGTTTGCTACTTCTTGGCATAAGAAATGAAAGCACTATCTATCAGAAAATCGTTTCATAAGCGGTAACCTCATCAAAATGGTAGAAATGGTTAACATTCAAGGATTTCTAACCTTGTTTATTTTTTTCTCCGTTCTCTCCGCTTCGTTGGTACCAATTTCCGGTGGCGATGACGTTCTCTCCGCTTCGTTGGTACCAATTTCCGGTGGCGATGATACACAGAGTTTTTAACACGAGAAAGTATGCAATATATTTTATTGAAGTTATCAATGCCAACATATGATACAGTTTTATTACTGTAAGACCTTTCAGTTTGCGTTGTTAGATTTGTTTGTCGCTCATGTAGTCACGAACGACAGAAAATCTAACGAAGTAAATAGAAAAAAAATGATTTTAAATGAGATTGCACATGTGGAATTAACACAAAGCTATATCGCGCAATGATCTCGAAATGTTAAAGCTTTGTAAAAGATATCCCAATCATCATTCCGATATAATTCAAAAGCTTTGGTCGTGTAGTGTCGAATTCAGAGAAGGACAACATTTGAAGATTTATCAATCAGAATCGATTATTGCCTCTTGTGGTCATTTTGTTTTGGCCTGATCGGGATAAAATTATATTTTTAAAAGACTCTCTTTACTACTATTAATGATTCGTAGTTTTTTTTTACCGTATTTTTACTTATTTCACCCATGTTAATTACCGCGCTGAGGTACGTCCATTATTCATTTTTCGTTTTCAAAATTCAAAAATAAATGATGGAATAGTCTATTATTCTTTATTCTTAACTATTAGGTGGGAATAATGAACAATGCAATATATTATCTGGCAGTATTCAAAATGAAATAGTTTTTTTCAATTATCATGTAGTTTACTAGTATTCAACTATTTTTATTTCTAACATTCAACTATCGCTTTGTCAATTTGTTCATTGGTAATGTATATTATGTTCCTCTGTAATATATATGATTTAAGATCGTATAAAGATAAGGTATTGAATAAAAGAAATATTTTCAAATTTTAGTTTTATTACCAAACTAAAAGAAAAGAACAAATACATTTTAGTACGAAATCAAATGAAATTATCAACATTCTCTTTAAAAATATTCACAAAAGAAAATGGTAAAATATATCATTCTATACTATGTCGTATATATCAGGGGAAGGGGGGCGGTAATTAATAAGAAAAATAACACGTTATGAAAAATAAACCAATAAACACAACTTCCGAAATTAAAAAAGTTCCAGACCAATAATATAATTTTCAGAGATAAAAAGGAAAGACTTTAATAATCTAAAATAAAGGGTGGCGGATATATGAACTATTGTAAGTGTGGTAATCGAAGATGATGACGATGATGGATCACGTCCAATGGCAAATGTTACAAGCATAATCGGGACGATAACATGATATAAGTCATATAAATAAACTCTGCAAGTTGACACGGGAAGTTTTTATCTCATTATTACAAGCAACAGAACGCAAGAAGATATGTCACCATGCAGTGACATATTATATTTACGCCTCAGTCATTCTATATTTACATTTTAACACCAGTTAACTACTGTTGCTTCTAATGTAGTCAGATTTGACACAACTTTTTGTAAAAGTTGGCTTTCAATGCACTCAACTTCATAATTCATTTGGTTCTCCACATTTTTAAAACTAAATGTGCGTTTGGTGCACTTAGTTCTAATTATTTTATCTTTGGTGAGTTTTTACTTTTAGCGAAGTAATACTAAGTATCCTATGCAAGTTAAATTGAAGTCGATCATTAGCTAGAACACAAAATCTCTAAGAAGACCACATACCAGACTTTTAGCTCTAACATTTATGTTTTGTAGTCTTTTCCTTCTACTTGTGAATTTTGGTTTTTTTGGTTTAAAATTTGGAGTTAAACACGTCATTGAATTCCAATGACTTTTATGAACATATGTTCAGTTAATAAAAATAAAGTACTGTTTATGCAACCTCAACTTTGATAAATATTCGCTTAAATATGTTTTACATTACTTGATAATTGTGAAATAGTGTACGTAAAATTATCCCAGATTAACCCAAATGTTCATCCTACAAATCACAGATAAATGCCAGTGATGATTTGTGTTACATTTAATGTCAACGATCATTTTGAGAAGAAAGGATAGTTTCAGAATTCTAGCCTCATATCAATTGCGTTGATAACGTAGTGTGAGTATTTTGTACTTAACATTTAATTTATTAATTTACATCGGTTTTTTCTTCGATTTATAGTTTTTGATTGTCCCTTTGGTCTTTTACTTAAGTATATAGGCATTCTATTTATTTCAATCAAGACCGGCTAGGAAACATTTATTGTTTTTAATTAAGAACACGAGCACTACCAACAAGAATAGAAAGTAAAATAACAAAAATACCGAACTCCAAGGAAAATTCAAAACGGAAAGTCGCTTATCAAATGACAAAATCAAAAGCTCAAACACATCAAACGAATGGAAGACAACTGTCATATTCCTGACTTGGTACAGGCATTTCCTTATGTAGAAAATGGTGGATTAAACCTGGTTTTATTGCTAGCGAAACCTCTCACTTGTATGATAGTCGCATAAAATTCCAACAATGTGTGAACAAAACAAACAGACATTATCGGAAAAAATGTCAAAAATAGAGGTACAGCAGTCAACATTGTGTTATAATCTTAATCAATATAAAAACAAACAAATATGTCAACAAAGAAAAACAAAATGGCATATAGACAAAGAAAATAAGCAAAAATGAAAGACAAGAATACAAAAATGACCATAGCACAATAACAGAATGGCGGGATGTATAAGTACCGAGCCACGCCAAAAGGATATTACCAAAGATGGACTAAACAGTTAAGGTTAATAATTTACAAAGACAAATAAAACAACACTATAAAACGTAATTAAGATGATAA
>JAASAO010001779.1:0-92268 GCA_017311375.1 Mytilus coruscus
TTATTTAATGACAAACACTACACAAATAGTTAAAATAACAAGACTGGTGCATATGTTTTCAATTGATACAGTTTACAATAACAAAATTGTAAAAATACATAAGAATGCATTTCAAAGTCATTTTTGGCAAAATACTGTAAAATCTTCATAAAATTAGAATTTCTGGGATTTTTCAATAACAAACACTACACAAATAGTTGAAATAACAAGACTGGTGCATATGTTTTGAATTGATACAGTTTACAATATCAAAGTTATAAAAATACATAAGAATGCATTTTAAACTTATTTTTTGGCAAAATACTGTAAAAATCTTCATAAAATGAGGATTTCTGGGATTATTTTATAACAAACACTGCACAAATAGTTGAAATATTAAGACTGGTGCATATGTTTTGAATTGATACAGTTTACAATATCAAAATTGTAAAAATACATAAGAATGCATTTTAAAGTCATTTTTTGGCAAAATACTGTTAAAAATCTTCATAAAATGAGGATTTCTGGAATTATTTAATAACCAACACTGCACAAATAGTTAAAATAACAACTATGGTGCATATGTTTTGAATTGATACAGTTTACAATAACAAAATTGTAAAAATACATAAGAATGCATTTCAAAGTCATTTTTGGCAATATAGTGTAAAAATCTTCATAAAATGAGGATTTCTGGGATTTTCAATAACAAACACTACACAAATAGTTGAAATAACAAGACTGGTGCATATGTTTTGAATTGATACAGTTTACAATATCAAAATTGTAAAAATACATAAGAATGCATTTTAAAGTCATTTTTTGGCAAAATACCGTAAAAATCTTCATAAAATGAGGATTTCTGGGATTATTTTATAACAAACACTGCACAAATAGTTGAAATATTAAGACTGGTGCATATGTTTTGAATTGATACAGTTTACAATATCAAAATTGTAAAAATACATAAGAATGCATTTTAAAGTCATTTTTTGGCAAAATACTGTAACAATCTTCATAAAATGAGGATTTCTGGGATTATTTAATAACCAACACTGCACAAATAGTTAAAATAACATGAATGGTGCATATGTTTTGAATTGATACAGTTTACAATAACAAAATTGTAAAAATACATAAGAATGCATTTCAAAGTCATTTTTTGGCAAAATACTGTAAAAATCTTCATAAAATTAGAATTTCTGGGATTTTTCAATAACAAACACTACACAAATAGTTGAAATAACAAGACTGGTGCATATGTTTTGAATTGATACAGTTTACAATATCAAAGTTATAAAAATACATAAGAATGCATTTTAAACTTATTTTTTGGCAAAATACTGTAAAAATCTTCATAAAATGAGGATTTCTGGGATTATTTTATAACAAACACTGCACAAATAGTTGAAATATTAAGACTGGTGCATATGTTTTGAATTGATACAGTTTACAATATCAAAATTGTAAAATACATAAGAATGCATTTTAAAGTCATTTTTGGCAAAATACTGTAAAAATCTTCATAAAATGAGGATTTCTGGAATTATTTAATAACCAACACTGCACAAATAGTTAAAATAACAACTATGGTGCATATGTTTTGAATTGATACAGTTTACAATATCAAAGTTATAAAAACATATAAGACTGCATTTTAAAGTCATTTTTGGCAAAATACTGTAAAAATCTTCATAAAATGAGGATTTCTGGGATTATTTAATAACCAACACTGCACAAATAGTTAAAATAACATGAATGGTGCATATGTTTTGAATTGATACAGTTTACAATAACAAAGTTGTAAAATACATAAGACTGCATTTTAAAGTCATTTTTTGGCAAAATACTGTAAAATCTTCATAAAATGAGGATTTCTGGGATCATTTAATTACAAACACTGCACAAATAATTGCAATAACCATACTGGTGCATATGTTTTGAATTGATACAGTTTACAATATCAAAGTTATAAAAATACATACAAATGCATATGAAAGTCATTTGTGGCAAAATACTGTAAAAATCTTCATAACTTGAGGATTTCTGGGATCATTTAATAACAATCGCTTAACTTGATACTATAACAATATCATAGTTATTAAAAGACATCAAATCATTTTGGGCAAAAACTATTAAAATTCTACAGCAATGAGAATTTCTGGGATTGTTTCATCATACTTGCTATGGTCTTTGAGATTATCATTTTACTCATGAAAAATTGTCAAATCAAATATATAAGAGCATGCAATATTGATTGCATTGCATGATCTACTCTCACTCTGTATAACATCTTTCCTGACTTCAACTAACTAATTATGAAATTCAAATGATATCCTTACCAGATAAGACTTTAATTGAGTTAAACTTGAAATATATACCAGCATACATTTTGGTTGATTCACTACCTACTAGATACTGAGATGGATATTAGAATTACACAGAAATGTACAGGACAGTGTCACACTTTCTATTGATCAATGACCTACTACTTAAGATGCAAAGGATGCAATGGATATGAAAGTGAACATTGATGTTTATGGACAGCAACAACAAATAGCTGCTGACGGATGCAAAACAATGACAAAAGATCATCATACTTTCATTGAAGCAATTTATGCAAAATAATTCTGAATATAATTAAATAAAGAGATCATTTTATATGTACATAAATATTATGGGTATTCAGTGACTGACAATCAAATAAAACACATGCTAAAGCTGTTATTCTTCAGGACAACTTGCTTCACTATCTGAGTCCTCAATCTCTTCTGGTACATTGGATGCATCCTCTAAATACATTGACCAGTTCTTGACACTGCGCACAGAATCAGCATACCTAGCATATCCTAAGTACCACAGTACTGATGAAACATGAGCACAAGCCCCCACAACACGAGCACCCGCCTTGCATTGGCAATACCACCCTTTAATTACTGCAGGCCCGTACTCGATCCACAGCAAGTATAATTTTGATGAGGTATGACGACTTTGGATTTTTACACGCAGTATATCCTGTATCTCATCATTTAACATAATAATGTAGTCGCCATCCTCATCTAAATGTTCACAAGTGTAGCTTCTTGCTAGTTTGAGCTGATACACCCCAACAGTTATGTTAGTTAATTCCTCCTCAGACAGAGTGGGAAATCCTTCTACAACATTCTCTGAATCCATGTTTTTCCATGCTGCAATTCTTCTATCCAATTTCTCTTCCACCACTCTTTCATACAAGGCATTCCCTTTGGATGCTAACATCTTAAAATAATAATTATACAACATAAGCAATTGAGATTAATAATTAATTTAATTCTAGTTGTTTACTGGTATCTTGTACTGTTTGATTCCCAACATCATTATGATACCATTTACTATTTTATAATATATAATATAAAAGAATTGACAAGTCTTAGAAACAGGTAGAAATGAAAGGTTTGCCGAACATTTCCTGCTTGTTTCACAGCAAGCACAAGTAAAAAGATATTTTCTGACAATGTGTATAATGTTTTAATCCTACTACAAATACAAATTAAGACAAATAAAAGATTCTCAGAATAGATGTGGACAACCTGTGTTTCTGACTGTGAATTATAATGGGTGAAGCTCTGGAGTACTACATGTATTTGGGGACAATATGACACCATAATCAATTACCTGAGTAACCAACCAGAACACAATGCAAAACATCATTGAATGTCTATGGAATAGATTTGATACCAGAATAACCACTTCCGTTAATGGGTGTGGCTTAAAAGTGACGTTTGTATACTAAACCAATATTACTGTAGTGTATTCCTACCTTAGTAAACAGGCTCAATGCAGAATAATATTATCTTTATGGGCTTTGACAATAAAAAATGTCCTGAGAACAAGCAGTGAGCCCTCAATGGTCGCATGCAAACGAGTCTTCAAATTCAGTTTAAAAATTAATTCCAGATGTGTGAAACATAAGTGTAGTAATTTTAGATAATGTTAATTATTCTAGAATTATATTGCTTCCTTGTCTAAGTGCTTTAATTACCTTCATTTTAGCAGCAAGAAGTTGATCTTCTTCTTGATTTCCAGAATTCAAAGGAGGTTTGTATTTATTACAAATGGCAGCTACTAATTTAATATCATCTCCAATGTGTGGTATCTGTGTGTTTGGCACAACATTTGCCAGGTACCGCCACAGTTTGAGTCTGCCATTTACAGACTCAACCACCCATCTTATTTTGGTGATCAACCTTGATGAATTTGCCTGAAACGTGAAATTGCAATTTATAATCCTAGCATTTTTAATTAGCTCAAAAGACATTAGGCCACTAGAAAATTTTGGTATCCATTTGGAATACTTTTAATAAGACTTGGTAATCTGTACAACTACATATTGTGTCAGTTACCAATCAATTTCCACTAAAATCGGTTCAATACTAAGTTTCAAAGAAGTTGTGCTGACAATAAAGCTGCATCAGTAAAATAATTTTGAAATTTCTAAGTTCAAAGGGCATTACTCCCACATAATTCGGCTGACAAAAATTCCTTGTAATATGGACATCTACAAATTGAAAGGTATAGCTGCCTGCAAATGGGTAACTGGTGCATCATTGAAGATCATGTGGTAATCAATTAATTTATTTTTGTAATTCATTTAGTGAGTTGGTGATGTCTTCGTGACATTGACCCATAACTGTACTTTTTCATGTTGCTGCTTAATAAGTTCATAAAATTAGGATCAGTATTGTAATACTGTAATATTGGGGGATACATAAATATAAGTAGTTAGCCTATGTGATTAACTGAAACATGAATTAAATATTAAATTGCTCATCAAGAAATCATTATACGTATGATGTAACACTAAGTATGTCTGCTAGTAAATATTGCCCTCTTTCACATTGATCATGTATATAAAAGTTGAGAAAGAATAAATAATAGTGACGATCAAAATGAATGAATATCTGGGTTTTCACAATGAGATGATACTGAACAGACACTATTTTTAGGACAGTTTTATCGCTTACAATAATTTATACCTCTTCTACTGTGTGCTGCTTCTGTCCCTTTTAAGGAAAGAAGGCATCTTGAATGCACCCTATCTCCTCCAGAAAGTCAACAGCATCCCGAAATCCTCGGTCCAATATAAGAATGTCCCTTCTGTTATCCAATCAGTCATCTGTTCCATATTTAATTTAAAATTATGTTTGATAATGTTGGCATCATTGTTCTTGTAATCAGCGTGATATGGCCTGATACAATATATCCTGTAGTCGATACAATAATCATCGGCTTAACTAACGGTCGATTTTATGAAGACTATATGACCGTCTTTGAAATTTAAAGTTGTTGCTTTTTTGAATGTAAATGTAGGTACCATCTGCAACTAAAATGACAGGATTTTCAATTTCATTTCCAAATAATTCTTTTGCTAGGGGTCTTGTATGATTGTCTTTGATGTCCTGTCTGGAAATGTGTTGAAAGCCAAGATATTTTGGAGTGAAGTTAATGGAGAGTTCTTTTCTAGCTGTTGCAATTGCTCTTCTTATTCCAGTTTTGCCAATATTGAAAAGTGTTGAAAGCATCCGGTATGACATTCCAGTTCTTAATCTGACAAGAAAAAGGGCTATGCATGTTCTTATGCTTCTGTTTTTTGTCTGTCTGATGGATTTGACATGTGAGATTAGGTCTTCAAAATTTTCTTTGTAATGCCGGTAAGGTTTAGGAAATCAGAATCTGAGTGTGTTTTGTTGTCAAAATCAATTCTTAAATTTTCATTTTTTAAAGCAATTGATCGGATATCAGTAATTAAAGCCAGCAGTTCTGTTTTGTTGAATAATGTGGTTGATGATGACGATAAACTTTTGAAATGCAGGATGGCTTGTTCATTGAGGCTTCCATCTGAATCAATGTGTGTTGGACAGCAGCGTGCTCCGGACAATAGCAAATGGCCAGTTGATAAAAATGCTTTGTGTCTATTTTCTGTTGATAAAGTCTGAAATTTGGATTTTCTGTCTTTGCAAACGCAACATGAAGAATGGCTTTTTCCAGCTGATGTTATTGGTAGCTGTATTATTTTGGGACTTTTAATTGATGTAGTTTTCTGTTGTTTCTTTACGGGCGGTTCATAGTCATCTTCTGATTCAGACAGTTGGTTTTCAGATTCCTCTTGGTTATCTTCATATCTGTTTGCCTGACATTTATAACTTTTCCGGTAAAATT
Organism: Mytilus coruscus; assembly: GCA_017311375.1. Lineage (NCBI taxonomy): Eukaryota > Metazoa > Mollusca > Bivalvia > Mytilida > Mytilidae > Mytilus > Mytilus coruscus. Next base: position 6,178 of record JAASAO010001779.1, read on the forward strand.
GAGAGTAACATTTTATGCAGGTTACATCATTGTCTTTGCATGAAAATACTTTGAAATGTTTTCTATAATTAGCATATGCAGGACCAGCTATAAATCTCCTTCTGTCTGGTTTTGTTCTTTTTCCACATGTTATACAAAGGAAGTCTTTAGGCCCTGTTCCAGGCATCCTATAAGAAAAACCAAATGTTGCTCAATAGATGTTAAGAAGTGAAAAACAAGAAATTTCCTTAGTACACAGATACCCCATTCACACGTTCATTTTCTATGTTCAGTTGAATATGAAATTGGGGTCAAAACTCTAATTTGGCAGTAAAATCAAAAAGATTATATCATAGGAAACAAGTGTACTACGTTTCAAGTTGATTGTACATTGACCAAAACTTTAACCTGAAGCAGACAGACAGACGTACAAATGTACTTAAACTAAACATAAAAGTTTTTTGCTTTATGGTACCAAATAAAGGTCAAAGAGGCTTGAAGGTACAAAAAACATCAGCAAATATTCAAACATTTTTTTTTTCATTACAAATTTTATTTATTACACTATAAGTTGTTATTTTATAATATGGTAAAAATCAACCAAAAAAAAAAATCAATTTGTTTTGGCTCCAGATAACTTTTAAAATGTTTATATCATTGAAAATCTCCAAATTATCTCCCTTTTGTGAAAAAAAAATGCATTAAAATTGAAATATCTTTTTTAACTCATCAGTGACCTATATTTTTTATTATTTTTTTCAAATAAGCTGTACTGAAACTAAACTGATGTAAAATTTAAGCAATTTCTGTAATTTCTTTTTTTTTTTTTATTTCGATATTACCTTTTTTTCTCCTATTAGTTCAACAGAAAAAAGTACCTAAACAAAAATGCAGGCTTCTTTTGAAGGCAGATTGTGAACAGTGACCCCATATTTTTATTTTATTTTTCTATTGGGTATAGGATAAAGTTTATCTATAGAAAAAAATAGCGAAATCCTATATAAGAAAAAAATATTTATACCCACGAGCTAGCCCCCTAAAACGGGAAAAGTGCTAATTTTTTTATTCTCTGAGAGATACATGTCTTTTTTACATAGATGCCACTTAAAGTGTTTATGCAAGTTTAAATGATGTATTCCTCTGCAATTGTATATAAAATAATGCTTAGCTTTTAACCAATATTGCTGTAATGTTGTGTACACAAAACTTTTGTAAATAGAAAAGGATTAAGGATTTGTTTTCAAATTATCTCCTCATGTAACACTAACTACATGCTCCAATAGTGATGGAAATGGACAAATTAATATCTACATGTTATACATACCTTATATCTCATAGCACAATCCAATATATGCATACAATCTTTGACATATGTAATCTCCGATTGGGCTTGATCTGCTTTATTCCTGTAAAAGTATGATATATGTTTTTATAAATCAACTATTTGTCATTTGGCTATTTTTTTAATGTTGATTGTCTATTCTAATGCAATATGTATGTAACACACATTTTCATATGTAAAACTAACTGTCAAATACTTTATCTCTATGCCTCGTCCAGGAAGGGCCCATTCTTTACCGATATTTGGCAGCCATTTTGAAATTGCAATTTTTCAGGAATTCTGTTTTCCACCATTGATATGAAATCAAACTGACAAACAACCATACCTTTTTAAATATCCTTTCATGCTATTTAATTGATATTTTTAGCGAACAGCAATTTAAGCCAAAATATAAATCAATTGCTTTTAAAAAGCAATTGTAAACGGTCTTTCACCCTTTGAAACATGATTGATTGATATGTGTGTGCGTGTGTTTGTTTGTTTGTTTGTTTCTTTCTTTCTTTCTTTAAAGGATCCATATTAGTGTGTTGGTAAAGTTTCTATATTTAGTTAGTTGGAAAGTTTTTATTCTATTTCAGGTCCTGTGCGCGTATTTGTCTCGCGCCAGATTGTGGCGTCACATGACGAAGCTTTATAATAGCGAAAACTTAGTATTTTTATTTCTTTTAGGTGGAGACGTTGGACAGAGAACATGTATAGCGACGGAGTACACACAATGTATTTCTTTTGTCATTGTAGGTAATTGACGTTTTGATCACAGTTTACGAGCAGTACATGCTTTGGATTTAATTGATCCTGTGTAACTTTAAAACACGTTTATCGAATAATCGTACAATGTACATTTTCAGCAGCAGTTTGTAACAGAGATTTGTATTTTCATCTAGGAGCAGACATTTTATTGTAGGATTTCCCGAGATTTACGGAGCTAGCAAGCGATTTTACGGCATTGCAATTTCTTTTCTCTATGGACATTCTTGGGAGGTAACTGCACCACGTTGTTCTATGAAGATGTAATGCATGTATACCCTGCTGACTGCAAATTTTGAGGTCAATTAGACATGTAGTTTCAGAGAAGATCAGATAACATGCATGTGGATTCTTTTTTTCAGAAAAGATGTTCATACAATAATATAAATCAATTGTTTTAAAAACAATTGTTAATGGTATTTTCCCCTCCGAAACATAATTGATTAATTTATTTGTTTATTGATTGATTGATTGATTGGTTGGTTGGTTGGTTGATTAATTGGTTGGTTGGTTTGTTTGTTGATTATTTAAACACATGGGATAGAGTCTCTTTAAACAAGCGAAAAAGAAACAAATGAGATCTTGGACCCCGTATTAAACACACGAGACGGAAACATGCATGCAATGATTGATTGATTGCTTGATTGATTGATTGGTTGGTTGATTGATTGATTGATTGGTCGATTAAACACGTTGGATAGAGTCTCTTGGCACAAGGGAAAAAAAACAACAAATGAGACTTTGGACCCCGTATTAAACACATGAGACGGAAACATGCATGCAATGATTGATTGATTGATGGATTGGTTGGTTGGTTGGTTGATTGATTGATTGATTGATTGATCGATCGATTAAACACGTTGGATAGGGTCTCTTGGCACAAGCGAAAAAAAAACCAAATGAGACCTTGGACCCCGTATTAAACACATGAGACGGAGACATGCATGTAACAATTGATTGGTTGGTTGGTTGGTTTACTAATTAAACAGGTTGGATAGTGTTTCTTGAAACAGGCGAAAAAGAAACAAAGGAGATCTTGGACCCCATATTAAACACATGAGAAGGAAACATGCATGCATGCAATGATTGATTGATTGATTGGCTGGTTGGTTGGTTGGTTGGTTGGTTGAGTAAACACATAGAAACGAGCCACTAGAATCATGCAAAAACGGAGTTTAAAGCCTAGATACTATATCTTAACACATGGGATCTAGCTTTTGAGAGATCCCTTAACAAATAGTAAGGTCAAAGGTCAATGTCAACGTACAAAAGCATTACAACACACATAACACGCTTTAAATAGTGCCAAAAACACATAATTTGCCTCTTTGTCTATAACCTTGACCTTTGACCTTGTGACCTTGGTCAAGGTCATTGGTCGACAATGTCATTGCAAAAGACCCTATGGACCTTTTGTTTAAGAGTTTTGCCTAATAATGTCTTTATAAACCATCAATGGGGGTTATGTCCCTTACACAATGGTAAAACCAATACAGTCATAATGTAACAAAGTTGCCCCTTGAAGTACCAAACATGTTTCACTATTTAAATTTTCTGTATCTATAACCAGTCGAGAATTATAGGGAAATCAAAGACATATAAAAATCTAAAATATGACCTTGACCTAATTTTCTTTTTATTGGACCAAGGACCTCAAATCAAAAGACCCTAGATCTCTATCACTTATGGTTTACCAGTTAGAATTGCATATCACTTATATCAAATACATAAGGGGGGATAACTCTCATATGGAGTCTCCGGAAAGCTTCGGTCCAAATAAATATCCTAATCCTGAAGATGTAACGAGCAATTTGGTAAAATAAATTTGTCGTAATCTTTTACTGTTGCGAAGGAGTATTGGCCACAAGAAAAACAGTGTTTGGGGAGATAACTCTTACAACGTAAAGTATTTGGTTACGCAGTTGTCAGTTTTAAAAGCGTATAAATTATACAATATCATATACCATATAGCTAAGCGACATCTTATGAAACAACAATACTACGCAAGAAAAAAATTAGGCGGAAGAAAAAAAAAAAAATAATAATAATCAGAACAAAATCAATAGGTCTTTCCACGGAAAAGTGGAAAGACCTAATTACGCTATTTAGTTGAAAAATAGACATCAACGGTATACAAGTAATACATGTAAGTGATGTCATATTGTTACACTGATTAAACAGAAACCATACCTACACCCCCAACTCCCCCTCCCCAATTTTTTCCATGTGACTGGAATCACACATATAATTTTATTTGACCCCTTTTTCACATGTGACTGGAACCTCACATATTATTTATTTGTCCCTCCTCTCCATTTTTTTTTCTACATGTTAAATGTATTATTTTATTTAACTTGACCATAAATATTATAGTCCATATTTTTAAGAATGGTACCTTGTGAAACTTGACATGTTCTATCAATACTGAATTCACTTTTCTTTTATTCTTCACATTAGCAACCTGAAACAAACATAATTAAAACATCTCAAGATCAAATATTAAAACAACAATGCTCCATACAGTTTAATACATTGTAAAATAAAGATTTCTTTTATTTGAAATTTGAATTCACATTAAATCATTATGACATAATGTGTGCTTGCATGTAATTTTTCATGGTTTACATGCAATAATAAAGTCAAATCATTGCAAAACAAGAAGATACCATGGTGCAAAGTCTCAGATACCATGCATATAACCTCAGTCTAGATAATGCCATGGTGGACACATAGCACTCAAAGTTCAAGACTATATTATTCATTTAACTGATATAGTTTGAACATTATTTCAAAGCAAACTTTGAGTTATTGTATTTCACTTGAGTGTTCTAACCATGCTCAAGACTTGCAACTACAATAATTGTACTGTTTGTGTTTGGGGTTGCTGTTTATTTATTATTTACTCAATTCTGAAATTATTCTGTTGTCGTTCTAAAAATTACACTGTTATCTACTCAAAAAGTATTGGCAAACTGGAAGTGGGTATTCGACTGACCAGGAAAGTTTAGTTATCACAACTCAATATTGTTAATTAGGTGCTTGCCTTGTATGAAGTCTGTATACATGTAGTTTATGAGTAAAAGTGTGACCTTAAGGTTGAACAGATCAGTTGAATTCAATATAGCTGTATATAAAATTGGGTTAATTATATGACCACACACTTTTACTTGTGAAAATATAAACTTACACATGTTGACAATCCTCTTCATTGATGGTCATATTTATAAATAGTATAACAACTATCAATCATATATAAGTACAATCAGGTCATCTGAATAATCGAACTGAAATAATTAAAAATGCATAAGTTTTATGTAACACCACCTTATTTGTGTTGGATCCTCAACTGAGTCAAACCCAACATAGACGGGTCAAGATATATAAAAACTATCAGAACTGATAAAGGATACATGTACCTTTATACTTTACAGTGTTCTAGCCAGGATTTGAAAAGGGCAGGGTGCTAGTCAGAAAAGGGCAATTTAACACGTAAATGTCATTGAAAAAGGGCAATTTAATGTGTTGATGTCATTGAAAAAAGGGCAATTGTTTAAGCCTAATTATACATCAAAATATACATGTAGCTAAGGCACTATAGCATGATCAAGTTTTAATGAAATTATGTATTAAATTCTATCCTTTTTGCACTATCATCAACACATGTACTCACTCTTACACCTAGCTGTGTATTTTTTTTCTTCTTGGTTGTGAACTGGGCAATACCTTATTCATATGAAAATCTAATTTATATGATATACTGTACGACCAGAGTGGTTGTGTATGTTTGTATTGTGTGCTTATAGTGTGCTTACATACTGCTTAGGAAAATAAAGATATAGCTGTGTATTTCAGGAAGAGTGTTCAAGGCAATTTAACATCTAATTTCAATATAATATTACTATATTGCACTTGATAAATCATTTAATGGAATTGAAGATATAAAAATAGTTTTCAAAATATTTATTTTTTAACGTTTTAATGTGAAAATAATTGAAATTAATATTTTGATATGCATTTGCATTTATTTGTTATAAATTAAATCTGTTTTTCGAAAAGAACATAAGCTTTACAAGAATAATATGATAGGTATAAAAAAGGGGAAGTAATGCATTTGTTTTGTCAAACATTATTAAGATGAACAAATTATTTATAACCTAAAGCTAGGGTTATTAGTGTTAATTAACAATGTGCTTGACACTAAAGCTGTCAAGTGAAGCCATGTACTTAATGGGTCACTTAATTGGACAGTTTTAATACACAACCAGCTGAACTTCCTGTTTATGGAAGAATTACGAATTTGCCGGTATTTCCTAGGCAGAAATTCCGAGATTTTTGCTATAAAAAGGGCAGGGCGCCTGAGAAACGACAGAAAAAAGGCAAGGGCGTCATTAAAAAAGGGGGCGCTGCTCCCTGTTCAAACTTTTTAGCTAGAATACTGCTTAATTCAGGGCTTACATGTATAACATTATATAGTGAAAGAAATGTTTAATTGATTATTCAGCTACATGTTCAAGTACAATATTTTGGCGGTTATTTTTATGGCAGATTCAAAATTTCAATACCTATGCATGTTTCGTTTAAAAGTGGTGGAATTTATTTCGGCGATTATGTTGTTTCTGCGAACAATAAGGGAAAATTTGCACCCTGTGAAAATAACCCGCTATATACAGTATTTGTAATGAGCTTTAACACAAAATAATGGATTGTTTTTAATCTTTTTTTTCTTATATTGGCCACATGTGTGCATGCAACCTTTGTTTACATGAAGCAACAAGTGATTATATAATGACTGAAATACTGTAAGACCAAATTAATTTTCCCCTGCATTAGGGTTCCTCAGATAAGTCTGAAATGGTCAGGTTAGGGAATCGGGAAGTACATGTATTGCTCAAATTAATTGGCAACAATGCAATATGTAAAATGTTCCTTTTATGCCATCTATTAGTTGTACACTAGTTGTAGGTGCTTGCAGCTAAAGGAAGGACATATTAGTACAGAAGTACATTGTGATTGTTTAAAAAAATATTAAAAAGCTATTAAATCCTTCTTCCTTGAGAGATTGATTTTGTGGTTTGGGAAATATTTGTAGCCTTTCATTCAAGTAACATTATATTGTCTCATACAATCCAGGACTATATAAAAGAAGATGTGGTGTAATTGCCAATGAGACAAATCTTTACATGAGACAAAATGCCACAGAAATTAACAACTATAGGTCACCGTTCTGTCTTCAAAATAAGCAAAACCCATACTGCATAGTCAGCTATAAGAGGCACGAGAAATATAAAACAATTCAAATCAGAAAACTGAAGGCCTAATTAATGTACAAAAAAACAATGAATGAAAAACAAATATAAATATGTATGGCAACAACAAACAACAACCGGCTCCTGACTTGGGACAGGCACATACATACAGAATGTGGCGAGGTTAAACATGTCATGTTAGTTGGATCCCAACCCTCAAGCCCCCTATCCAATGGGACAGTGGTGTGACAGTAACAACATAAAAACAGGTTATAAAAATCGGTTGAAAAAGGCCTAACTCATCAGATGGATACAAGTAAAAATATATCTAACAAAACTGGGCACTTACACATTCCAACAAGAAAAAGACCATGTATATACAGAGGTGTTTTTGTTGTTGTTTATTTTAATAAGAGGTTAGTCTTATAACAGTTATCAGTATTTGGCTAACCTCTACAAATACTGATGTTAAATTAATATTTTATTGAAAGAAACATGTGCATAAGTTACAATGTTGACATCTGTTAATTTTTTAATTATAGGTAATATCCTTTCTCAATTTTTTTTTGGTTCTAATTCAAACTTTTCCAAGGATAAATGGTCGGTCCCTTATTGCTTGTATTCTTATTTCCAGAATGATTAAGCAATGTTTGCACCGAAATACAGTTATGATCACCTCAATTGTGTTCTTTGAGGGAATAATTTTCAGCAATAATATCGACCCGATTCGAGGTTATGTCTTATGATTGAAGATGATGTATTTTACCAAAATTACCTTTTCTCCAGTTACTGAAGAAGTCAAAAGGACGATGTCTACATAACATAATCATGTGTTTTGCATCCCATTATTTCTCACCTAAATCTACAGCGATTTTCATGTTGATTTCTGTTGTTGTCTGCTGTCATCTGTCAATCGTCTGCTTGTCATCTGTTTACTTCCGGTACATAATTTACAAAACTGACCCGGATTTTTTACAACAAAAAAACGGCGATTTTATTATTTTTCACTGTGGCCGCATGCGAGTTACAAAATGAAACTTCGCCAATATCTTCCAAATAAAATTCAAAAACTCTCCATCAAATATTATTCTGTAACTTGCATGCGGCCAAATCCAATTTGGTTGAAATCATGGTAAAATTTCCGGATATGAACGCATTCCGGCTACAAATGCACAGGTAAGTTCGAGTTATCTCGCTTGGTACAGGTTTGCATATCACGATTAACGTAACTTTTGACGAGACTGATATTTAATCTAAAACTTTGTAACATTGTTTTTACTCATAACGCTTATTAATTTTGAAGGAATAATTGGGCCTACAGAGCCCTCAAATGACACTTCTCCTTTGTGTTATGTATCTGAAACCTTGATATTTTGTACTTGACTGTAATAATGGTAATCATAAAAAGTAAAGTGTTCAAGTCCAAATGTATGCGTTAGTATTAAATTGTATACCACATACAAGTCACAGCTGAATGTTAGTTAAGGGATGGCAGTGTCCTCTATATATGCTATTAAATTCTGGTTTTAGCCTCATCGTCATTAATTACAATCTGACACTTTGAGGGCAGTCCCACCAGTGATTTGATATGACATTACATATACAGCTTTATAGAAAAAAAAAAACTTGAATTCCATAAATGCAACTCGCAATGAAAAGACTAAATATGCTTAATAAACAGAGAGATTCTTCTGAAGGGAAAAAATTCGTAAAAGAAGATACTAACATGCAGGATTTTATTTCTTGCAGTGGGGCTTTTGGTAAGAAAGAAGAAACCCCATCATTGGGAGATATATCTTTCGATTTTAAAATGGATAGTGGGATCTTTCAAACTTAAATCATGAAAAGGAAAGACTAGTCGCACAGTGTTTAAAGGAATTAATAAAACATACTCAGAAAGAAACACCAGGTAGCAACCTTAAAATACAGTCTTGGTAAGGTTGATCCAACACACCTACCAGGTGAAATAAGATTAACAGTTAATTTCCGCCGTCATTGGACCAAGGCTCCAATTCATTTTCAACGAAAACTGGATATAGTGAGAAGTGAACTTTCAGAACAATTCCTTGGTAAAATGATTGAAATTTGTGAGGACCACCATAGAAGCATGCTATCCAGCATATCCAACCTGCTGGAAGACACAGATAGGTCGTGGAAACTCGGAAGAGGACGCACTTTCTATAGAAGTTGACATATCTAGTAAAGGAAAAGAAAGACATATAGAATGAACGTTATCTGTTTGCTATTAGAAACATGTCTGCACCAAGTAATGAGAAACTTATTTTTATCAGTGATTGGCTGGGAACAGTTTTTTAAATTTATTCCTCATCAAATGTCTGGTAACAATTTTGTCATTTAAATATAAGAAGTGTATATATATATTAATGCAATCAAGAAAAATTCACATTTCAATAAATGATTGTTGATTGTTGGTTGCTTAACGTCCAGTGGCAAATATTTAATGCATATTCAGGACGAGAACAAATTAACAATAAATACAATAGGTAGGTCCGGTAATAGAGGTCAACTGGGTTGCAGGTCGGGAAAATTTGGACAGCCACGGGAAATGAGGGTATATTGGATAGGGACAGAAATTAAGCCTTGCAACAGGCCACCTACGGACCCCTCAAAGAGTTGTTGCAGGGTTCTTAACGTGCAGAGAGCGTGACACTCTCTACACGAGGCATCGGATTTAAGGTCCCCATTCTGACAGGACGTGGCTGCGTACTTGATACATCCCGCACAGACAAACGGACGGCCCACTTTGGCAAGGGTTTTACTGCCGGTCGGAAGAAGACCTGTAGTGACCATATTTCTATTCCCCAGTCACCCTTGGGGACCACATTTCAATAGAAAAGCCCTTTGATTAAACATATTTAAATTATAAATGATTAAAATACACTCTACAACTTTTAATCTCCATTGTCATATAATCATGATAATTGTTTTCAAAATCAATAAGCAGTTCTTAGAGGAGAAAAATAGTATACCTGTGTTTCAACTAACAAAATGCCCCAAAATCAACCTTTTTAGATTTATTTTTGCCACAATTAAGTTCTTAGATTCAAGTCTATCTGTTGGTCCTATGTATTACAAGGATAATTGGTTAACCTTATTAGATTTGAGTTTTTGATTTTTGGTGTTTTAACGCCACTTTTAAGCACCGCTTTTGGGCTATTTCGTGGCGGCCAGTTTTATTGGTGGAGGAAGCCGGAGTGCCCGGAGAAACCACCGACCTTCGATAGGAAAACTGACCATCCTAGTCAATTAAGATTGAGTCGAGTGCACCCGCACGAGCGGGGTTCAATTCACAATCTCAGGGTTGACTGGCTAGTGATTACAGTAGTTACAACTTAAACCACTCGGCCACCTTAGAAGAATCTTTGATTTGATTTTTTAAACATGTAACAGGAACATTATTATACCCCACGCAACAAAGTTGCGGAGGGTATAATGTTTTGACCCGTCCGTCAGTCCTGTTCTTGTCATCGCAACTCCTCTGAAGCCGCACAACAGAATTTCATGAAACTTTGTAGATAATAAGGACATACTATGTAGATGTGCATACCGACAGGAAATTACGGTTCGATTTTATTTTCTAGGAGTTATGCCCTTTAAATTGGAATTTTGGCCTAATTATACTACTGCAACAGTTTGTCATCGCAACTCCTCTGAAACCACACAACCGAATTTCATGAAACTTTGTACATAATAAGTACATACTATGTAGATGTGCATATCGACAGGAAATTACTATTGATTTTTTTCTAATTATGCTCCTTTGAACTGAGTATTTTGGCCTAAATACAGTCCGTATAACGTAAAAGTTAACAATACGAACGATTCCCGAACCATGTACGGACGATGACCGAACGATGTACGGACGATGACCGAACGCTGTACGAACGCAAACGAAACGCTGACCGAAAGTTGTACGGACGCTGAACGAATGATAAACGAACGAAACCATGTACCATCAACCGTACCATAAACGTTACTTTAAGTGCTCTTTCAGCGTGCATCGTATGAATGTTCGTACATCGTATATGGTTTAGCGTACATCGTATGGTTTAGCGTTCATCGTATAGTTTTGCCTAAATCGTATATGGTTTTGTGTACATCGTATGGTTTTGCGTACATCGTATGGTTTTGCGTTCATCGTTTCGTTTAGAGTATATCGTATCGTTAAGCGTTCATCGTATCATTCGGCGTACTAGTCGGTTTGTGGTTGGTCTAACGTACATGGTTCATGTATGATTATAAATACCGAAAGAATTAATCGTGTGGTACGTGTTAGGATATGAATTTTTTTAAGGTTATCACGGGCATGTATTTAAACATTAAAATTTGTTGAATTCTTTTTTTTTTTTTGTAATTATTCAAGAATCATAATTTAACTGACACTTGATTTAACATGAAAATACTTATTGTGTGTATACAACCATCGAGGTGATTTTTTTTAAGATTATAAGAAATTATGTTTCTTTTATGTCAGGTTTCTTACGCATACTTTCATATATGCATGTATGGACACGTGATATTAGCTCTTGTAACACGTGTGGTCATTTTTCGAGGTTTAATTTCAGAATTAGCCTTTTCACTCGACAACTGCGAACTGGTCAAGTTCTAGTATAATGTTGACTCATTATTTTATACGTTTTTATTATTTTGTACTGTATAGGTATATCTTTTATATCAATATACATTTTGGGGTATTTTAATATGGTTTATGAAAACATCAGACAATGTTAAGTACACCTTTCGAGACGATCTTACGAGCATTAGGGTTTGGACCAGGTTTCCATATTGACTTTTATAAAATAAGTATGTGTATTATATGTGTATTAATAAAAGATTATAATAAAATTCGGTGTCATTCTAGTCTGGTGGTCGATCGGCAATTGTAAAATATAAAATATATTTGAGATATTTTGCTATATATAATATATATGTATGTTCCTTAGGAGACTTCGAAAAGAGCACCTTTACTGTGAAAAGTTTTAGCCCGGGCAGATGTAGAAAGTTGAGCAATTGGCTTAACTAAAAATGATGGTACGGTGTGCACAATAACCACTAAGCTCCGTGATAAAGGTATTCGCAGTTACTGAAAGCTATTTCAAAACCAAATACAACTAATTACGCATGTTCTCTAAAACTGGTTGTTGTTTAATACCGGGAAAAATACTACTAACGATTTTTTTCATGTATTAGACAATTCTACGGACTGAGGAACTTGTAGACAGACTGATGCTCACGTAGACACTGTATGGTAGACATATAGAACGACTGGTAGACATGTAGACAGACTGGTGGACACACGCACAGACTGGTGGAATTGTAGGCAAACTAGTGGAAACATAAACTGACTGGCAAACATATAGATAGACTAGTGAACACGGAGACGGACTGGTGGACATATAGATAGAATTTGATTTATATTAAATGTCTGTAAAGTGTCGGCCCAAAGGCCCTTAAATAAAAAAAGTGTACCAGTTCAGTGGAAATGGACGTCATACTAAACTTGAAAACATACAAACTCAGATTCAATATTTTGTTATGTATACTATTATACATTCCAATATACATAAAAAAAAAAACACATTGCGTAAACCATAAAACATTGGAATATACATATAAAACATATTGTATATTAAAACTAACCGTAAAATGTCATTAGCTTAAACACTAAAACATATACAAGCGCCATTCTATTAAGAATTATGAGAGACTATTAAATGAATAATTATATACAAAATTTCACATAATTTTAAAACTATATATATCCAGAGATATATAATACAATACTATATGTATTATATGTCTCTGATATATCTAAGAGGTGATTTGAATTGAGAATTGAAATTAATATCAAAGAATACAAAACTGGTTCTTTTTTTTTGTAGATAAAACAATGTAGCTGACATGGTTTGAATGAAAGTAAGACCACCCACCAATCTCCCGGCTTCAAATCAGTTGAAAAAAACTACAATGTATTGCCATATGACCTCTTACATTGGAGGGTTAAACTTGCATGAAGTCGTGTTTAGACCCTTTTATAGAAAATAAAGGAATATGGATACGTGTACGGGAATTAATCGCACACAATGTGAATGCATAGAAAAAAATACAAATTATAAATGGTCAGGGTTTTTATTACTGTTCTTCATCTTGATAGTCACTGGAGGGTCTTCAACAATGAAAGAATCATTAATACCATACAACAAGGTCAAGATGGTCCCTAGTGTCGACTTAACCAGTACTTAAAGTATAATACTACACAGTCACTATATTCAATCCAGTCCTAAAAAAATCACAAAAGTCTAACCACAATACAAGACAAAAACAGAACATACAGAACCGGTATTAATAGTTATGAGAATAATGATGTTTGCTTTATCTTACATATCGGTCGTTTATTGTTGTCCCTAAAACCTACAAGTCTAAAATTTCAATTAATCTATATATTTGCTTTGAGACCAGAAAATAGTCGAAAAAACAACTGAAAAATAATTGCGTTTCAATGTAAGAAAGAGTCCGGGAATCGCTCAGAATGCACGATTTTGCGTAATTTTCTCAGGGCTTCTAGGTGCCTTGAGTGGCCCCCCAGACCCCTCGCCGAAATGTTTTTGGCCTCGCTACACTCAGCGAATATACTTTGCCTCACTTTTAAAAGAGGCTAGTTACGGCCCGGCAGGTTTTAACAACTACAAGACATAGTTCTTCATTTCTGAATAAAACATTACGTGTTCGTCATTAGATAAGTTATAAAATTGATCATTATGTTTTACTGCTTCACTTTACAATATATTTCGAAGGTCTGCATATAAAGGAAATAAAGTAATTACATGTTTTTCCACTTCAATTTCATATTTACACATTTAAAACAAGATCTTCAAGTTCATATAAAGTTCTAAAATTAAAAAAAACATATAGGAGAAGCAAAGGCCAGAGGCTCCTGACTCAGTGCGACAAGCGCAAAAAATGCGGCACGTTAAACCCTCCCCTTATACCACTATCCGGTACGCGGAGATAAAAAAAAAGAGACATTATTAATAACCTAACAAATATTTCATGACACAATTATTCCAAATTCAAGTTCTTTAAATTTAAAAAATATAATCGATACAAATTGATTCTGGCCATTGATTCAGTACTCTCGTTCTGTTTTGTTTAAAAAAAAAATAAAGGCAAACATTATGTTGTTGTTTTTTTTCAATCCTAGGAGATAGTCTTCTAATGAAGAATTTTAGATTTTTTTTTTAATCCCCGCTAAAATTCAAATACAACTTTTTGAGTTAAAAATATGATGAGAATCGTTTTACTCAATGATTCGATTTATGTTTGTGTTTTGTATTAACCAAACTGTCTGAAAGGGCATTGTAGCCTTTTTTTAAAATTATTATTATTAATAATAATATAAATATTGTTTTAACAATTGTCTTGCTGATGAACGATTTTTGTCCAGTTTTGTTAAGTGTACAGACATTTTCTTTTGATCATGCAAAGTGCATCTTTCGCGTCTTAAACATCAGCTTCTATAATAAAAAGTGTCCTTTTATAAATAATAAAATCATGAATTTATGGTACACGTCCTTCCTAAAATTAACATAAGTAAAATTTTGATTATTTCATAGTCGGAGAGTAAACTATAAATTTAACTATAAACTTTTTTTTATTTTTCATTATCTAGAGCAAAATTTGTATACACTGCTGTGAGAGCCCAAAATCTGATAGTATAGCATTCATTTTCAACGAGAGCATTGTTACCGATTTTTTTTTTTTAATTAAAAAAATGTCATATATATCAAATTTATCTACCTGTATACTTAATTTTTCGAGTCTAGAGTCTGGAAAATCAGTGAATATACAAGTATGACATTAAACAATATCTAGGGATATCACAAACAAAGAATGCCCGGTCTTTCGTTGTGTCAAAGCGACTGTTTATTAACACCTGCTTCGTGTCAATTTTCTTGGTGTGTTCGTCTTGACCGTATGTTTTTACAATCAACAAACTATACACCGTTCTACATCATTGAATTGATGATTGGTTACAAAATTATTAACAGAAACATCTTCAACTTAGATATCAAAATACAAAAAAAATGAAATATATGAGCATACATTAACAGACTTTTAAATCATATATATATTACATGGTACATATTTATACATTGTCAAATAAACAAATATTCGCTTTTATTTTTTCTTCTGATGTGTCTACTTACCTTCTTTCCAAATAGTTCAAATGACGATAAGATGGTTAAAAGAAATAATAATCCACCGTATGTCCTAGAATTTTCAATAGTGAGAAAACCCAAACTATTATGTTTGCCATCTTCCTAGTTTTGTTAGTAATTTATTATTTGTTCTGAATTTATAGAAAAGAATCGAAAATATCAAAATTACTACTGTGTACAAATGTGGTCTTGTTATATTTTTTATGACGACATTTCTGAAAGACATCTCTATTTTTCAGAAACGAATAAACATTTAAATATATGAGCGCAAATGCGATACTTGTGCAACTATAATAAGATGGGTCTCTAAAACACCGAGAAGGTTATGTATTTTAATAATGACAAAATACGCAAAAAGAAACTGGTATAGAATGTTACGAGGCATTCAAGACTTAGCGGCTAGACATATGGATACTAACTATCCGTATTTCAGAAATTTCAATATACACTTTGTTTTATCAAATTTATTCTGCACAAGAACAAATAATGCACCGAAATGTTCTCACTTGATGAATGATTATTATATCTTTATTCTCATAAAACTATGCACGACATCAGTTCACAGATATAATAACAATAACTATTTGGAGAATAAAAAGTCTGCCAGTAGAGCTGTCTTTTAGTTATTTGTGTCGTTGGGTTGCTTGTTATCCATCATCTGAATTCATGTATTTGTAATTTATTTAACCTGATTAATGAATAATCAAAATTGAAATGAAAACTCCTTTCTTGTCCTTTGTGCACCGAGTGAAGATGAAAATCACTGTATTTTAGATAGTTCCTGACTTTTGTCTTATCAAAGATGTATGGATCGTGTTATTTTCATTACTGAGAAACAAACCATAAAGTTTTAATTTTCATGGACTACAATGTAGCACAATGTATTAAGGAAGTTTGTACTCTTTTATTTTCTACATCGTTTTCTGTTTGAAAAATTTAAATTGTGTCATTGGGTTGAAAATGTTTAACGATATATGTTTAAGGATATAAGTTTTCGGTATGATTTGTAGCGCTATTTCAGACATGTTCTATACGTCTCTGATTTTATCAAGGATTTGTATAGTCTTACTATACAAATTCTTGATTTTATGCAATCTCTAAGTCTACATCAAATAAATATATAAAAAGTGAATTTCATGGGCAATTTTTTAAATATTTATTAATTTATATATATATATATATATATTTTTTGTATTCAACTTTATGATTTATTTGTGTTCCACAAGCAAAAGTTATTTTTGGAGGTGAAGTGTGGGCGTGGCGTGCAATGAAATCTGTCAATCAGGAAAGAGATGACCAATCGAACAAAAGATCCAAGTTTCAAAAGTGTCTTGGCGGTAGATTCATATTTAAGCACCTGCAAATTATTGACAGATATTAATTGCCAGTTACCTAATTACGAAAAAGTCATACAAACGTCATTGAAGATCGAAGAAAGAATTATTCCAAGTCATCATAAGCTTATACGAAGAAAAGAAGTCATCAAAGGTAGGGAAATAATTTATATATATATATTTAGATGTTATTTTTTTGCATATACACAGCGACATGGACTACAATTATATGTATGTATCTGATACTAATTCCAACAAGAATCCACGATTTGTATACATTATTTTTTTTGTTTTATCTGTATTTAACCATGCAGGCTTCATATTGTCATGGTGACTTTCCTTATTCCCATTTATATATTTACCATGTCAAACGGGTTTCTTTTGTGTGAAATATCAGTTGTTTAGACACTAAGAATTAATGTTTTTTCAAATACACTATCAAATGCTTTATCTACATTTTACGTATACTTCCCGTAATATACAAACTATAACATTCAGACATGTTTTTTCCAACTTTCAACCAGCCTTGGGGTGCAGGCCGTTTCGTAACCTGGTCGTTTCGTAACTAGTCGATTCGTAACTTGTGATTTCAGGAGTTTTTTTATCATTCAAATATTACTTTTGTGAATTCAATATCAAAAACACCAAAATAAAAGAAATTTTGTTTTTATATTGATTTCCAAATTTTTAATCCATATCAACTATAATAGGCAAAGTTTGTTAAGAATGCTCTCCTTTAATCTGCATCATAAATATAATCATAGACATAACAAAGATTGTAATTTTCCTTAATATTCTTAATATTAAATATTTATCCTCAATACACAACTAGATCATGAAGGAACCAAAATTTAAAGACAATCATTTATAAAACAACTCAATGCAAGCCACTAATGAAACTGTCAAAAGCACTTAGAAATCATACATTTACCGACAATCCCAATCCTAAAGAAAAACAAGAGATGATTGAAAAAATAACAATTTTTTTAATGATTTATATAATTAAGAATAAAAGGCAAAGCCGATCATGATTAACATTAGATTGAAAAAATAAAAATTTGTGTTATACATGTAACCTTTAATGAGTAGTAATTATTTACAGTATATAGCATTTATTTACATGTACTTGTTATATCAAGAATGAATATAATAAAAACACGTTATACAGAAGTTAGAACAATAATGAGTCAATATTAATCAGCAATGTCGGTGTTACACTAATTATAATAAAATACAACTGGTGCAATAACAATTGTGTACACACAAGCTGAAACGGTAGCTTTAAATATGAACACACTTTGTTCTTACAAGTTAAATATTTACTCAATTTGAGAAATATTGTTTGATTTTCCGTATCCTTATTATACACAGCTAATTTAATAATTAATTACTTGAAGAGTTGGGAAATTCAACCTTTTTTACCTGCATGATATGCTTTTAAAAATCATTAAGGATGTACACCTTCGAGGAGCCAAAATTATTCTAGAATTAAACTTGTTTTCTTAACCTATAATTGTTGTGTTTATAAGACTGTGAAACAATATTTGGTGAAGAAAAAAAATATATGGTGGTGCACTGCCTTTTCTTCTACGGCCCAATTTTGATTATTTTCCCATTTCTAATCTATTTTTAACTATTTTGGGGTAAATTGTTGGAAAAATCCACAATTAAACTTTTTTTCATACTTTCAATCAAGACGAAGTGGACCAATCTGAATAAATTTAACTTACGAAAACTTTCGGTCATCAATTTTGTAAATTTGTGATTTTTTGTTTAAAGAACAAAATTCATATTATTTCACTATTTTTTGCTGTAGATGATTGAAAATATATATATCTAAGAAATTTGAAAAAAAAAAAATGATATGGGATGTACATGTTTCTGGTAAATGAATGAATGAATACTTTATTTGCAAGAAGCTATGGCAAACGAAAATATATACAATACATGTATACATGTATGACAAACAAAAGACAGCAGAGAACAGTAGTTACAAAGTATACATTAATATTTTGACAATATATGTGATCTAATATTCCAAGCTGCATTTAAATAATTGCATAGTTTTACTGTCAGAGATTTAGAATGAGCTTGTAATAAATTATCTAACTTGTGCCGATTTGGTCAAGAACAATAGAATAAAGGTAAAAGTTCTATACGCACAGATCTATACGCTGGACATGATAAAACAAAATGATATTCGTCCTCTTAAACATTCATATTGCAACATATACAAATTCTATTTTCTCTTTGATTATTTAGATAACGACCAACTTCAACATTTAATCTAAGTATGCCGTTACGCAATTTTGTTAATATAAATACATTACAATGAAAATCTAAGTATTTTTCAAAACCAAATACTAGTTTATATCGGTTATAAATACAAAGTTTGTTACATTCTTCTAAATCTGTATTACAGCTTTGTAAAATTGATCTTAAATACGTGTTTTTATACAATCAAATGATAGTATCTTGTAAAATCCATACATCATAAAATCTAACAAATTTTTTACATTAGGCGCCCAATTAATTTTACCATTACTTGCATCTTCGTACAAAAGTTTATAAACTTCATATTCAATATGAGGTTTATTAGTTACAATATCAATCCAATATTTCAGGATTTTATATTTTCTCAAAATATGTAATGGCAAATGTCCAAGTTCACCATATACATGTAAAAAGTTTATAGGGACTTTTTTACCAAGTTTCAAAAATAATTCTACAAAATCTATTATATATAAGCTCTATATCACCAGCACGACGAAAACCCCATATTTCAGACCCATAACTTAAAACGGATCCAACCATACTATCGAATAGAAAAATCTGTTGTTCATATATTTGTTTCAATGATGATTTCATTAGTGAAGATAACGCCCTTGATCCTTGTTGAAATAAACGCTTTTGAGTTTGCAAAATTTTTCCATTATAGTGGAGCAACACACCAAGGTATACATAGGAGCTCACAATGTGTATATATGTCTCTGTACAAGTATATATCTATATTTTTTAGAAATTTAAGTTTTATGATTTCGGGCGCTTTATTTCATTTTTGTTGTTAAATGGTCTTATTGAATGACCGTTTCTCAGCGTGACCCGAAACAATCTACGCAAATGACCTTTAATTATTCCATTCTGAAATAATGACGCTGTCAGTATTTCCAGAGACTTTATTTCTCTGGTATTTCATATGAAAATGAGAAGATGTGATATGATTACCGATAAGACCACAAAATGTTAAAAGTTTTTTTTAACAGGTTAAAAACAATAATCTTATCTTAAATTCGACAAATACATTGTTATACAACCATGTTTATACCCATCAGTATGACAGTCACGAGAGATCAATAGAGAATCACATTCATTTTTTTTTTCTTAATGAAAAACATTTCGGTGCTCCTATATGTTCCGAAAACCGGAACTGTGCTCTCCAGTCTCCGAACACGATTTACGTTTTACTTTATAATTCGAGCGCTTCTAGCAGAAATAATTTGTGAAACTACCCTTCTACATATCATGATATCTCTGATTATTTCACTTTCACTTACTACATTTTGCATGCATAGTAAAGAAATGCATTTGGGGCTTCAGGATCTGGGTACATTGGCGGATCCAGCGCCCCAATTTGTAAAAAGGTTAGTATTAAAATCAAACCATTTATGCCGTATAAGGGACCTTCTTCTTCTTCTTCCAAATCTTCAAATCCTTTGTAGGACAACCACACCGCTACAACATCTGTACGGCATGTAGAACAAAACCCACCACCATGAATGTAGGATTATATGTACACTATATATTGAATAATGCTATCCTCCACCAGAGACATATATACGTCTCTGCCTCCACCAATATATATACAGGATCACTTTTGTAGTTGCATGTATAACTTGTTGTATGTATTCTTAGTTGCATTTAAAATTGATAGGCTAGTTACAGGACATATTTACAGGGGGATTATATATGTTTAGTAGTAAAAAAGTTCATACATTAAAAATGTTGTAAAATAAATAATTAAATTACTTCAATCACGTTCACACTGGTTAAAAGAAAAACAAACTTGCAGCAGTAAAATCTAAAATAGTTCGCCTTTCACAATATGCACTAAGAATCTAAAAGCTAAAAACACTTTGTTTTCATTATTATTCATTGGCGCATTAAGGGCATCCGATACAGTTTCTCACTATAATGTCATTTTTATAATTTTGAAATATGTTGTAGGCCTTGGCGAGTTATAAAATAAAACACAAAATAAAACATAGGTCACCGTGCTTGTATTCGAGAAAATTGAGCCTGAAAATTGGGGATTTGTGCAATTTTGTAAAAAAGTTAGGCAATGTTATAAAAGTTTTGGAGCAGATATTCTTCGTCCTAAATCATTAAGATCAGGTTCAATCTGAAGCTGTGATAAGTAACAATAAGCGGAAAAATAAATCGCTACACGAATGACTATACAATTTTTGAAGCCTTGCTTGACATTGCGGACCAAATGCTCAAAGTTGTATTTTTTTAAACCTAAAAATATGGAAATAAGTGTTTCTGAAAATGTCATTTTTATCATTTTTCTGCATAAACTGCGTTTTGTCATGCTTTCTCGAAATCTCAAATAAAAAATATATGTCACCGTGCTGGATTCCATGATAAACGCGATTTATCATTAAAATTGCGTCTCCCCTTTGTAACCTCAACGTTAGCGCTAAAGTGCACGACGTCGCTGGCAGACAATTTCGACGTTATCTCTGCAAATTACTGGCGACATTTTTCAGATGTATAAATATTGCTTGTAAAGAGCTTTTTGTCTATAAATTGGTAATATTGTTTTCGGAAATAAAATAACGTGAATCATAAATACCTCTCTCTGTTTGTGGTTTACCTGAGAAACATCTCAAGAAAAGTTATTACGGACTGTTAATAATTTTTACTGCTTTTAAAATTAAAGACTCGGCAATTTAGAACTTGACATACAGGTACATGTACTGTACACACTTCTATACCATATGTTGACCTTTAGATGTTGTTTTTTGTTTTGTTTTGATTGGTGGGCTGCTGTTTCATTGCAATACTTCTTAAAATCCTTTTATTCATGTTTTAATCACTTTTAGAATTTCACATTTATTCATAAAATTAAACTTTTATTAGGGTAAATGATTACAATTGAATAAAATTTGAGGCTCCTAAACAGTTTTAAAGTTCACTTGTATATATACGTATTGCCACTGGATCACAACTTAAAGGTTACTTACATGAGGTCTTTACTGCAAACAGAACTTCTTTTTTGTACATACCATTAGTTTTCTCGTTTGAATTGTTTTACATTGTCATTTCTGGGCCTTTTATAGCTGACTATGCAGTATGGGCTTTGCTCATTGTTGAAGACCGTACGGTGACCTACAGTTGTTAATTTTTGTGTCATGTTTGTCTCTTGCCGAGAATTGTCCTATTGGCAATTATACCACATCTTCTTTTTCTATGTTGTCAGAAAACAAAAACAAAATCTTATAAAGGGATCTTCAATTTGCTAAAGGTTGCTTTTGTCCAGACAGAGAAACTATAATTTTGAAATTTTTGATTTGGCAAAAGCGATTGAATTAATAGCGAGAGGACTGGACATATTACCTATACACCCCTAGCTTTGGGTTTGTTTTTGTTCCTCTACCAACTTTCCACACTATACCCATCTAAATTAAGATTTCAAAGCAAGTCACTTTTACCATCTTGTACTATTATATACTTTCTCCTCAGTTTTTAATGCTGTTATTTTGGGGAGAGGGGAGAGGGTGCAAAGTGAGATTAAAATCCAAATACATCTCTCATAGCGTAATTTTATTGGAAAATAACTATATATACTTTTTTACCACAGTACGACGCATTGCAAGGTACATAAAACATAGCACGTCCATTCCTCTGTTTGTCATTCCGGTCCTTCTGGTTAATTAGATTTTTCAAGTGTACAATTCTTGCCAAATTTCTATAAAACTGATATCGTATGGACATGTTCAAAATCTGTACATATCAACTATAAGAGTTATGCCATTTGGAAATATTAATTATGTAGGAAATTGCATTGTATTTGCTGTCATTCCGTCATTTCTCTAATATATTTGTAAAAAAAAATAAAGAACAAAATAAACAGCTGCGCTACGAGCGCGTGATACGACCGTCGTCTTATAAAAAAACCATAATAAATGTTTTTAAAATAACATGGGGGTTGTACAGGAAGTTATATCCTGACTCATTCCTTATTCTTGCTCAATAGGAAGTTTATATATCACAACATGTTTTATATGATACCAAATTGAAGCTCAATAAAATTCAAGAACTCAAAATGAATTTGAGAATCATCACGAAAAGTATACAGATCTTAAGAATAATTTAACTAACAAGTATGTGAAGTTTTATGCAATAATTATATATAATTTCTGATATACGGCACGACATGTGAAAACCCCCTCTTTTTTCATAAACTTAATAACTCTAAAATCAAATTTTGAATCATCCTCAAGTTTTAAGCAATAATCATAAATCGTTTTTGAGATACACCGCGAACTGTGAAAAAAACACACCCCTGTTTTAGTTACAAAGTCCTGTAACTCAAAACACCAAAAAGTATACTGATCGTTTGACCATCATGAAAAAACAACCATTAATGAAATTTGGATAATTGCTGTACCATGTTTACGACGGGCAGACCGACGCTGGACATTTGTATACCATAATAGTCCCATCAAAATTTTTACGGGCGTATAAAAATATTGTTGGCTATCAGTCAGGGGACTTACTTAAATGAGTGATTTTCTGGTTGTCTAGGATGACCAGGTCATTTCAGGTGATGACCTTGTACTGATTCTAGGATAATGACATTAAAATCACTTGTTTAAGTATCATACCTCAATTTCCTTCCCCAAAATCACTTATTTAAATATCATTATTTTAATAACCCCCACTAATTTCAACACCCCCAAACAGTGAAATTTTTATCGTGAACAGTAGAATTTTATTACATAATCTGAAAGATGAAACCTTGAACTTTACAGGAAAAATACTCCCACTGCTGGGAAAAATCTGTTAAGAAAGTATCAGTTCATTATGTAAAGCCATTATTATAGCATTTTTTCAACTAAAATAGAATTTGCAGATAAATGATAGCATCAAAGGCATAAACCTTGCTACATAAAAGAAGCAAAAGTTCATTTTTCCAATTTTATTAATGAAAGATATTATTTAAACCTATGTGTTTAAAATTTTGGTAAAACTACAAAATCACAATTTGTGACAAACTTCAAATTTGCTACTGAAATAAGTGATTTAAAATCACTTATTTCAGTAAGTCCTCTGACTGGCTATTGCCTTTTGTTAGATAAAATACGTTCAATGTGGAGGAAATAGGAACTTTGTTCATTTATTATAGTTGTATCATTGTTAAAATTAGCGACATACCATTATTTATTTAACATAAATAAATTGAATAAATTGTTCAGTTAGGAAATTTACTTCTTCATGTTCTTCGTGCACCTGAATTTTCGGTATGAGTTTTAAAATATCTATGATTTTTTGTGCTGTAATAAAATGTCAGAAAATCGGATACGGACCAAATCATGGATGATGAATGATAATAAAAATGATAATTGACATGCATTATATATTAGTAACACAGAAAGGGTCAGTCGTCTTGAGATTGCTCACTACACGATATTTTGTTGAAAATCTCGCAGAAACAGTAATTTGTTTTATTTCTTATGATTTTATTAGACTGTTATTCTGTTAGAATCAAGTGCACTAATATTAATGGTGTAGAAGTTAGCATGCGGGAGACACAGAAAATTCCACATTACGTTTCTTATTACGGAAAATTACACGTATTGCGTCCCGCAGAAAGTGACGTTTTGCGGGAATTCAAACGCTTTTTAACGTCGCGCTAAGAGTTAACTCCCTTGAAACTGTATCGAATGCCCTTAAGTTTATTGTCTTTGCACCATTCAGTATTTACCAGATGGATGGGCCTGTGCATTGTTAATATTTTTTCATTAAAAAAGTTAATGCCCATGGCATCCTTTTAATTTCTGCAAAACAGTCCTTTCTTATCTAAACAATTCTATTAAAAAAGTCCTTGCACCTCTTAAACTTAAAGACAATCTGAAAATGAATTAGGTTCTTTTTTTCTATTTTAATGTTTGCATGTTTATGGCTGGAAATCAAAGAATAGACTATGGTATATAAATACAAAATTCCAAATGTGCTAGTGAATTTCCATATATATGTATATTTATGTGTGTATCAAACATGTCAAATCAAATCAATAATATACACCAAGTGCCAAAACTTCAAACCTATATAACTTTCAAATCTGCCTTTAACATGCTTAATCAAGAACACTATGTAAAACTCAATTTAACCAAAGTCGAACGCTTGCATTTAGCACAATTCAGATGTGGAATATTACCTCTGAGGATAGAAACAGGACGATATTATAGGATTAAACGCCTTTTAAAGATTTTATAGGAATTTATTGGTGTATAAACTCGACCAATTCACTCACAAACAAATAAAAGTCCGAAGCCGAAGGACTTTTATGATATGTTTGTGAGTGACTTGGTCCAGTTTATACACCAATAAATTCCTTTAAAAATGCGTTTAATCCTTATAATTCTTTAAAATTGGAAATAGGGAAAATATGTTTCCGCACTCGTAACGTCTATCCCACGTAATTTGTATATCTGTGTCACTGAATAGGCCTGGCGCATGAATTTATTTGTTGGCTTACGCAAAAATATGTACTCCTTGAAATTTGCAATCTGATAAAAATAAACTACAAAAATTCTTATTATCATTCAAACAAATCTTTTTGTTTTTTTTTAATTTTATTTAACGATTAACGTGCAGTGAAATAAATTTTGTTAATGTCTGTGTAATTATTTTTTACTAGATCATGTAGATTGTACATTCTACTCTGATATATATACAAGAACATGTGTTTGGTAAACTTTTATTAACTACTTCCTCTATATCTATGGTAATAATGAAAAGCTTATTTTTATGCCCCACCTACCATTTATGCCCCACCTACGATAGTAGAGGGGCATTATGTTTGGTCTGTGCGTCCGTTCATTCGTCCGTTCGTCCATCCATCCGGTCAAACTAGGGTCGGTCAGGTAACTGGAATCAAACATATATTTTTATTTGACCTAAGTGATAGCTTTCTTAATATCAGCCAGCCAGATAGAGGCTTAAGAAGTGCTAACAATATTCATGCAAGTCATAAAACTGCCTTGTGTACAATTCTTCACAGATTTTATAAAATTTTTCGGTCATATATTGGTATCACGCCGTCGTCGTCTACTTCCTCGTTGTGAGCGTCGTCTGAAGACAGATGATTTCGGATAATAACTTAATTATAAGTAAATAGAAATTTATAATACAAGGTTTATAACCACTACACGAAAGTTGGAAATAATTTTGATCACCAAGAAGCTTTATATTGTTTAGCAGCAGAATGTGATAAAAACATTTAGACAAATTTTACACAGTTATTTCCTGTAGTGTTATGTACCACCTTTGAGATTTTAATTTTATTATGTTATATTTATTTTCTTTCAGAAATGTCACTAAAGTGGACCCTCCTGTTGTTTGACCATGATGGTTTTACTACTGTTTGTGAGACTAAAAAGGTGAAAAAGTTAGATGGTTCCAACATAACTGATGTCAACCTTGTCAGCAAAGCAGACCAAGTAAAATGTGTCTTTGGAAAGGGTGTTTTTCTTGCTGAAGTGTTAGAGTTAGCAGGTAATTATTGTTATAATTCAAAGTTTTCATAATAAAACAATCGGTAGGCACATTGTCAGTTTTTTGGAATTTACTTCAATCATCTTTTATTCAAATTCCCTAACACTGTGGTCCATATTAATTTATTAAAACATTTTCAGTGTTCATATTAATGATTTTGTTTAAGGAGTAATACTGTCATTGTTTTTCCCTAGTTAAATTGGAATTTTCAAAGAAAAAATTGTGCTGTTTTATCTTTGATTTAAATAAAGAATTACTCCAACCGAGTAAAGTTTTATCCTGTCCAGTACTAACATGACTTAAAGGGGCTCGTGGGTATAAATAAATATCTTTTTAACATAGGATTTCTAATTTTTCTATAGATAAACTGTATCCTATACTTAATAGAAAAATAAAATAAAAATATGGGGTCACAATTTCTTTAAGCTCACAATCTGCCTTCGAAAGATGCATGCATTTTGTTCAGGTACTTTTTTCTGTTGAACTAATATGAGAAAACGGTAATATCGAAATAATAAAAGAACTAAAATACAGAATTTGCTAAAATCTTTACAATAGTTTATTTGAAATACAGCTTATTTGAAAAAAAAAAATAAAATAAAAATATAGGTCACTGATGAATTAAAAGATTTCAATTTTAATGCAAAATGGCATATTTTCATCAAAGGAGATAATTTGGAACTTTTCAATGAAATAAACATTTAAAAGTCATCTGGGTCCCAAAACAAAATTGATTTTTTGGTTGATTTTGTATCTTATCATAAAGTAAGAACTCATAGCATGTATAGTGTAATAAATAAAATCTGTAATGAAAAAAATGTAAACAGATCAAATTTTAACCCTTTTCCCTGTTACAACCTTAGAAACAACATCATCTTGAGTTGTATGACTGCTAATGAGACTACCATCCACTATCACTAGTTCAATTGACTTAGATATATTAAGCAATGATAAGCCAAAACACAGCCTTCAACAACAAAAAACCCATACCATATACATGATTGTACATGATATAGTATGCTGTAATAGGCCTGACATGAAACTAACAGCTTAATTAAAACAAAACAATCAAGGAAAAATAAATACATGTAGACCCGAACTAACGACTACCATCTGATTACAATCAGTTACAACTAATAAATAATTATCTTCTCCCAAGACTTGACCCAAGAGAAGTTCCTGACATATGAAACCAGAAATTTATTGCAAATTTGAACATCACAGTTTTGCTGAAAGTTCTGCCTGACGAATATTTTTAAGGTTTAAGCACAATGATATTTATATTTATTTATATACCATTCCATGTCACATCAGTTTTGAATTTTGGTTACCATGTTTACATTTCAATACCTTGTTAGTGGTGGCATTTTGTGATCACATTTATAAACTCTAACATTTTTTGTTTTCTTAAATTTTATTTATTCTTGAATGTTTTATTAAATAATGTATTAAATTTTCAGATACTAAATCAGTGCTGAATAATTTTGAAAGCAACTGGTTGAATTCTCACAGAGCCATTTCCATTCAAAAAGAACAAGACTTAAGACATGATTCCAGTCAGAACTTGTACGGTGGTTATCTTAAGATCTGGCCTGAAGAAACTGACAACACTACTGAACAAGTAAGTTATAAATCTTTGAGGGCTTTTATTTAGTGGTAGCAAGATGTAGTATGATTGCTAATGAGTAAACTCTCCACCAGAGACCAAATGACATAAAAGGTAACAAATACTACTACAATGCTATATAGGTCACAGTATCACTTTCGGCAATATACAGAACCCATAGTGTAAAATAAGCCATAGACATTGATAGAAGGCATCAAAATGATAGATATAAATCAATATTATGACCTGATTTATGTACAAAACAATGAATGAAATGCACCAAACCTTCCCCTAACCTGGGTCAGTGGTGTAACAATAAAACATAAAAACAAACTATAAAAATCTTATTGATACAAACCAAAAAAGTATCCAATAGAAATACAGATCATATGTGACAGGATATTTGTTGATTTGTAAATAAAACATACAGCTGAGTGTTGGTCTAATTCAAAGGTTCTAAGGATTTATATCACTTTAAAATATGTACAAATAAGGAGATGTATTATTGCCATTGCGTAAACTATCCACTAGAGTTCAAATGAAGCAAATGTTGGCAATTAAATGTACCTGTACAGCCTTCAATAATGAGAAAAACCCAAACAATATAATTTGCTATCAAAGGCACATCATGAAAGATGTGACACTTATTAAACCAAGTACCTTACAACATTAATATATAACAAAACAATTTATTAAAAACAAATATAACATGAGAGTCATGCACCAGAAACAACCACTGAACTACTTGTTCCAAATTTAGGAAAGGCAAACAATGAATGTGCATGCTGAATATGGATGTTTTTAGCAGCTATGCGTCTCCTTCATAATAAACACATTTTTTAGCTCACTCGGGCCAAAAGGGACTCTTGTGACCTGAAGCCATCACTTGGCATGCGTCGTAGTCTGTCATCATGGTCATTGTCTCCTTTGTTTTTACATGGGATGACCATGAGAGCATTCTGGTGTTTTGTTGACACAAACATTTCTATCCATGTGACATTCGTTATTGACTGTTATTGGCAGATATTATTGTGTGCAAAATAACATTCCTTAATGTTTTTGGAATTTTGATCACCTTGATCTTAGTTCTACACTTGTTTCATGTTATTACAAATATATATATATATTATTTAATTTTTTTTCAGATACCAGTTGTAACACCTGAAGAGCCAGCAACTGCAAGTCATGAAGCAGATTCAGACAATGAAGATACCAGACCAACTAAAATTAGACGGTTATCTCCACAAATAAAAGAGGTAAGTTAACTACCATCAAAATTAGAATTGATTTTCATTTCAATTTCAGGGGGGGTTCCCTCTCAATTTTAGCGCAAGTGAGCTTTTCTCATAACTTTGCGTACGTCGTCCATTGTTGTTAATTTTACAAAAGTCTTCTCTGAAATTATTTGGCCAAGTTGCCACAATCATCATTGGGATATTTAGTTTAAAAAATGTGTCTGAAGACGGGGCCAACCAACCAAGATGGCCGTCATGGCTTCAAATAGAACATAGGGATAAAATGTAGATTTTGGCTTATATCTCTGTACCTTAGCATTTAGAGCAATCTGAATTGGGGAAAAATGTTTATCAGGTCAGGATCTATCTGCCCTGAAATTTTTAAGCAAATCAGACAACCCATTGTTGTGTTGCTGCCCAAAAATTGGTAATTTTAAGAAAATTTTGCAGTTTTGGTTTTATCTTGAATATTATTATTAGTTTGTCTCAACCAAATATTATGAAATTTATTCTCAATGTTGCTTACCACAAAACACAGATTAACTTTGATTTTGATGGCGTCAATTTAACAATTTTAGAGGTTTAACCCTTTACAAATGGAAAAATTACTGAATATTTCATTTCCATTCTTTCACTCTTTGCCTCACCCAAATATTATGAAACTTATACAAAATGCTTATTACCACAAAAACAGATCAAGTTTGAATTTTGTGGTGTAACTTGAACCGTTTTACAATTGAAAACACTACTGAATTGTTCGCTTCTGTTCTCTCACCTTAGTTTGCCTCAACCAAATATTATGAAACTTATAACCACAAAATACAGATCATGTTTGAATTTTAGTCATGTTAATGGTGTCATTTTAACTAGAGTTATGCCCTTTACAAATGGAAAAATTGCTGATGTTTTTGTTTACGTTCTCAAATTTAGTTTGCCTCAAACAAATGTTATTACAATTGAATACAAATCAAGATTGATTTTTTTGTGGTGGGACTTCTACTGTTCAGTCAGGATTCTACTTCGTCAAACTTATCTCCCCATTACGCCAGTTCATTTTCACAATCGTAGAAATGGAAGCCATTGTAGGGATGATGCGCTGCCAATTTTGCTCTTGAAAACCGATAAATTTATCCACATACATGTAGCACCATTACGATCCTTATATATATATATGTCAGTTGTATTTTAAAAGACAAATGTATCTACTAGCTAATGAGCATCAGTTAATGATCTTGTCTGCATTGATTCAACTTAAAACTATTGTCTGATCGGTTGTCAGGTGGAATTTTCGAAAATTCTTAAACATTTAAAAAATTTCTAATTAAATATTTCGTGGAAGGGCAGACTAAAAATTTTCAGTGGTTGAAGATTATAAACCCTAGTTATCACACACAAAAAATTATATTTTTTCGAAGATATGCATTTTCATCATCCAACTTAAAAGACTGTCGTCAAGTACTTTTAGTAAAAAAAATAGCTATTCGAACACACCTACTCTGTTTTTGTGATTCATTAGATAGGTATTTCACTTGACCCATATATTTCATCTTTTCGTACTGTGATTTTTTTATGTTATAATGTCAACCTGTAGCTTTGATATATAAAAATGATAGAATCTGAAGCGAGATGATATATCAAATACTCTTGCTTTGTACGTTTTAAAGACAAAATATACACCTCAAACACGCCCTAACATAAAAAGGTGCACTCGATTTTCTCTTTTCGATACAATTGTTACCCATTTTTGGAATTTTTTCTTGAGTCACATAATGGAAGGGCAGACACGAAAATTACTGAACTAATAGATTGATATGTTCTCAGTCCGTGGTAATTTTTTTTTCTAAATCGGAGGTTATGCATTTTCTACATCCAACTTGATAGATACCCATGTCGTTGACTTGATATCTAATTGTACTGCATTACTATGTAATGGATAAATTGAAAACTTATTGGTGTTTTTAAAATAAAACACTTCTTAATTGAGAAGAAAATTGTCGTTTTATTTGTTTCTATTAACTTTTAAAATTTTGTTACTATAGTAAACATTACAGTAAGCATTTATCGCCTTCTCTAACAAAGAGCTTTGATTCTTTTGTTCTATTTCAACTGGGTTTCCGCCTGTGTTCTAGAGTTAGCCCTTTTAAATTGCAAAATTGTTGAATTTTTGTTTCCATTCTTGATTTAAGTTTGTTGTAACCAAATATTATGAAACTTGCACACAATTTGTATTACCACAAAACTCAGATTAAGTTCAAATAGCATCACTTATTCCGTTTTTCAGTTATGTCCCTTTTAACATTATATGATATGCAAGTTGGGGCATCATCTTTGACCTATTGACACATTCCCATTCATTTTACACAGATTTCAAAACGGATATATTGTTACTGTACTGCAAATTGATTCCTTGTATCAAATTGATTTTTGTGAAAATGGGGTAGAGATTATGGTTTCTAAAGGATTGTTTGTGTTTAAAAAAATCTGAAATATTGTGAAACATTTATGAGGTTTAAAATGTCAAAAGAAACTAATTTTGGTTGAAAATTTATAAATTTGGAGATAATTTTAGAGAAGACATCCAAATTATTTTTGCCAATTTTGAATTTTGAGGAAAATAATCAGATTAAACATGTTAATGAGTATTGATTAAGTATATAATATTATAGACTATAAAGACTGGTCCTTGTTGACAGTTTGAATACATTGATAAGCACAGGCTCTGTAGCAATAAAATTTTGTTTTATGATAAATATTTAGTTAAATTTTATCCAGATATTTTATTTTTGTATAACAAATCAGTTGTATTTGTTCCATGAATTATATTTTAGTATCATTATAAAAAAAAAATTGAAAACAACACGTTAAATAATTTCATGCGTCCAAAGCGCTTTTCTGGATTTACCTTCATCAGGAACACTCAAAGCCAAACATTTAAAATCCAAAGATGTATAAGTACCAAAACCGTTGAAGAGCTATATGTCAAAAATACCTAAAATAAATAGCCAAATTCATCTAAAGTCAACTTTGCCTGAGGGAGTTGAAACCTTATTTTCCTCATAATTTCAAAATTTATAAACGGACAATTTTAGAAAGGTTTGTTAAATCATGTCAGTACCGAAGTACTGACTACTGAGCTGATGATACCCTTGGGGACTGATAGTCCACCAGCAGAGGTATCGACCCAGTGATGTGAAAAATTTAAGAAACAACACAAAACTAATCAGTTATATTTTTTTCAGGGCACAAATGGAAGAAAAATAACGGTACTGTACCAAGGTAGTGGTGAAACACCTGGTGAAGCTATTGAACCAAAGAGAAAACCATGTTTCACTGAAGACTTGACAGTCGACCAAACAGATATAGTAGCAAACCAAATAAAAGTACCAATCACACATCTGCTTTTATTCAAACAGAGGATGTTCTACTCTTTAATAACACACAGGAATTCCTATCCTACTATTCACAGGCGATGAAAAAACAACCAACATCAAACACCACATCAGCAGAAATACCATCTGACGCCAATAAACACGATAAACTCTATGCAACAACCCAGCCACAGACACAACTTTCTATTATTTTAGTCAGCTAAGGAAAGGAACCGAAGAAATGACTACCCAGACACCAGACATACCAGAGTCAACACCTATAAATAGCACAATTGAAAAGAAGTTAGAAGAACTATTAAACACACAAAACACCATTCTCCAAATATTAAGAAGACAGAATGACGGAAGTATCAGCGACATTCTTAATCTTACAAACAGCATACCTGATCTATTAGATAACAATGAGCCAGATCAACAAAGTATAGTTAAATACATTATTAAGTATCCATCATCTGAAGAGACAAAACAGCAAACAGATTCAAATGATCAGCCAGCAGTCTCAAGTGACATATTATCTCCTCCAGCTCTATCATCAGATGAAGAAACATTCTTGCCCCCATTACTAGACCTAGAAAGACTGCCACACCACCAACACAATCAACAGCCTTTGGACCAGATGACATATTGTCTTCGACATTACAAGCCATACAAACTTTAGCCTGTAAAACTGTTACACCAACTGCAACACCATCCATGCAACCATCATCATCAGAGTCGATTGTATCAACCGACATATCTCCTACCACAGTGTCAATTAGCCAGATGCAGTCTCTAACAGGAACATCAACACCACTTCATACAACACTACTGCCACTTGTTGAAACACATCCAATTTCAATTTCCAACTTGTCTAACGGTAGACCTAGCAAAGAAGTATCATGGCGTAAAACAAAAACAATTACCAAATGCTTTAGTGGTGCACTGTTAGAAGTTGTAAGTCCAGCTGATTTGCTACCTGCTCTTGCAGACACAGAGGTTCGGATTAAACCCGACAAAGTGCGCACGATAATGACTGACTCTGTATCACCAAGGAACTTTGGTTGGAACCTTGTGAAGATGCTATTTTCTCCACAAGAAATTATTGGCAGAAACTTCTGGGGTAACAAAGGAAAAATTCCATTGTCACCAAAACGTCGCCATGCTATAGAACGCCATTATTGACACTTACGGCCAAGAGAATCTTCAAACCTGCATAACGGGTATAAACACTGGAATCCGTAACTTCCGTTCAGAACGATAGTGTTAAATGTTTACAAAATTGTGAGATTGAAGATGTTGAAGTGACTGTGATTTACAATTCAATGTAACGAATGCATATATATATAGAGAGAGATGTGATTATTACTATTTTGTGAAATTGTTGGTATTTTAAAGCAAGTAAATCTGATGATGCTAGCAATATGAACAAGATTATTTTTGATGAAATTTTAATTTGTTTTGTTGTCTAAATGTGATATAAAAGCATGTTGAACTTGGAGTGATCAAGGTGACTGTGATTTACAAATGAGTATACTGTAAATTCAGAAATTATTGTGTGTATTTATTATTGTGATTTTGTAATTTAAGACTAAAATGCAATTTTATTTTTCACGATATTGAGAAAAGTCCTGTTTAATAAGTTCAAAAGCGAGTTTAAATTATTGCAATTATAACACTGTTGCAGTTTTGTGATAACAAAAACATCGCATTAATTTCTGAATTTACAGTAATGAATGTATATATCATGTATATAGAGATGTGTTTATTATTATTTTGTGAAATTGTTGGCATTTTAATGAATACATTAACATGATTAAGTAAATCTGATAGTGCTATCAATATGCACAAGATTCTTTTGATGAAGTTTTAATTTATTTTGTTTGTATAAAAGTGATATAAATTATTAGATATATATGACTACAAATAAATTATTTTCAACTTCTTCAGCTCTTAAATTTATTGTCCTAAATGTACAAAAGAAATATCTGACTCAGCAATATTTGCTATGGACAAGACTGCAAACCCTATGCTCATGATGTGGAAGTGTTTCTTTTGTCTTGTGATATTTGTTGTTTGTTTATTTGTTTCACATAACACAGGGCTTATGAAGTAGATGTGAACAACTACACATGCTATAGCTCATCACACCACATTCAACAATGAGCCAATCTCTTATATGAACCACACCTCTATAATTAGCCATTATAAATTTAAACAAGATAACCAATGGACTAATATACCAGAAGGCAAAACAACAAATGATACATAAATATGAACAGTAACTAACAACCCTGAACTGCAGGGCATTGACTTGGGACTAGGCACATACACAATGCTACGGGTCCTATTCAGTTGTGAATATAGTTATATTAATTTTCGTATCAATTCGTCACAGGCGTTGGCTATTATTCTTATCATTTAATGTGCTGGTTTTAAGTTCCTTACAATTTAAATCTGAATACACCTGTTATTATATAGTCCCTAGTTGATTTACATACTTTTGCGCTTTTTCTGATAGTTGTCAGATTGCTGTCACAATGATCTATTCTTGTATTAGAGTGGAGTTCGTGTTGCTAAATCTGTGGTTTTCTATTTTGTGTATTGTTGTTTGTTTGTTTGTTTGTCTTTTCTTTTTAGCCATGGCTTTGTCAGTTTATAATCAAGTTTGAATGACCTTTTGGTATCCTTCACTTCTCTTTACATGTGAAGTTTAAATCGTACATGGAAATCAACACTTGGGCTTAATACCGACTAAAATATTCCATAAAATGTGTTGTATCATATGAAGAAACATAAGGTATCTATAAGCATCCCTTAGGTATATGTAACAGAGTTACAAGTCAAAATATGAACCTCAACCACAGTTACATGAACAGAATAAAGGTAAAATGATCTCCATGAAGACAGTACATGTAGTTCAACCGTCATGTACAGTGATGTATACAAATTAAGTATGAAGAATATTTATTGATTTTCACAAGCTTTTTAATATTGAACATTACAGAAACAGACATGGCTAACAGACTAATTAAAACCATTATATTCTGAGACTCCTCATCACATTGAAATCACACCAAAACATGTATATATATATATATATATATATACAAGTCTAAATTGAAAACAACGTTCAAACCTATGATTGCATTGGATAAAACCGTATATAAGCTAGAGTTAGAGGAGGGATAAGGTCTCTGTGCAATGCTAGGCGGTGTTGTCGTAGAAGTTAGAAACAAAAGTACAGGTTCCAGCCACGGCGCCAGGGAGGAAGTTTCTAATCAAATCTACTCTAACATCGTTCGGTTGATTTGCTAGGCACTATATATATATATATATATATATATATATATATATATATATATATATGTCATAAATTGAAATCTTTCTTATATATGGCAGATATATTTTACCAATTATACTCCTTTTAAAACTAGCAAATTCCAAATGAAGATATTAGATAACAGTTAACTTTTATTATGGCTTCATCCTATGAACAAACTTGAAGAATGTCTTGTAAAATTATAGGATAACAATTGACAGTATGTCCCACATGTAAAACCAGAAGTTGCTGCAAATGTAAAACAGCACATCAGCAGTCTTTCTTTTAAGTATCATTTAAAACATTGTAGGTCCGCCTTCATTAAGGATGACATGAGGTATAACTCTATGTATATGGTCAATATATCTTCCACACTGATTAGCACTGAGTCCTTCCCAAAAGTCCACTATTCCATTGACAAGTTCATCACGTTTTCTTGGCTTAGCTACATTCTGAAGGTATTGCTTCAGAGAAGACCACACATTCTCTATTGGGTTTAAATCAGGTGAAGAAGCTGGTGTTTTCATAACATTGTCAATCATATGATTATCAGTCATCCACGCCTTAGTTGATTTACTGCAATGTTTGCTGTCATTATCCTGAAATGTAATTTTTGTTATAAATAAAATTTTGAAACTACAAATATGTTAAAATTCAATTAGAATACACTATTCACATTTTAGCTTACACATAATTGATAATTTGGTTGAGATAGGAGTATGTGTAACATAATACATGTAATATGGAACATACTTGTCCATACCCTTCAACAATGTTCAACAACTTCGACCATTTCATGAAAAATAATACTTGTATGATCTGTTCACCTAGCATCCATCTTAATCTTTATAAGGTACGGGACACTGATGGTCATATATTGCCCAAATTTTCCTGAAATTTAAAAGGTATGGGACACTGATGGTCAAATAGTGCCCAAATTGTTTCGTGAAATTTAAACATTTTTGGCAGCATTTTGTTCAAGGTTGTGGTTGTCTTTCTAAAACTGTTTAACATCTCACCGCATACTTTTGTTGATTTTTTACATTGTGTCATAGATCAAAGTTATTAGTTCAGTGTATATTCTCTTGTTTGTGTGAATATGTCTTTTGATTTAGTTAAACCATTTCAATTGATAATTTATAGTGTTGATTTATATGATGTGCTGTTTCTCTATAGTTTCAGGTAAGGGTGAAGGTTGGTACCTATTTAAAGATATAAACCCACTGCATTTGTTTGCACATGTCCTAAGTCAGGAACCTGGTGCTCAGTGATTGTTGTTTGTTGATGTTGTTTAAAAGTGTTTCTCCTTTCTCATTTTTATATAAATTAGACAGTTGGCCATGTTGGCTATCCTGTTAGAATGTTTTATACTAGTAATTTTTGGGGTCCTTTATAGCTTGCCGAGCCAATGTTCTGTGTTGAAGACCATACTTTGACCTATAATGGCTTACTTTCAAAATTGTGACTTAGATCATTGTAGATTGTGCCATGCTGGTCACTCATAACACATCTTTTAATCTTATATCTAATATAAAAGTAAACATTTGATCACAAAATTAATATGAAAAATATCTGACAAATACAAAACAACAAGTATCAGGTAAGTTAGGGGCTGGACCCCCTTTTGGACAATCAATTTATTTGAATTTGGACATATGAATGGAACCCTCCTTATTCTGTTTTTCTTTTAAAGGCTGGATTCACCCCTAAATACAACAAAAATCCTGACATATACAAATTTATCATGCTTATGATGGCATGTCATGTATCATTTTTGAGTGATGTCAAATTTTTGTGACACATTTAAAAGTAATTACCTGATATAATCTATATCCATCTGGAAATACACTATTAACAAATGGAAGAAAATTGTCTCTTAAAATATGCTGGTAAATTACAGAATCCATAATACCATTAAATATACAAATGTGTGTGCGTCCTCTATAGCTAATTCCAGCCCAAACATGGACCTAAAATAAAAGTAAACGAAAATGTATAGATTAACAGCTTTACTTTAACAAATGTTTAACATGTTTTGTATATACATTTTGTACAACATAGTACATTCATGTGTCATAGATTAAAATTATGCATTCAGTATACAAATAGAGTATATCCTGTATAACATGTATAAGGCCAAACAAAAAGTATGCGTTTACTGTACCCCTACCTACCCTAATCCTAACCTTTCTCCCAAACACTAAATGTGTTTTTGGCCATTTTGATTAAGCACTACCATGACTACTAACATGGTTAAAGTTGAAATGTTGCTCTAAAACTCAATGTAAAAAATAATGAAAATAACAAAAATTATCTACCCTATTTTTTCAGCATGTGACAGCCATGACAGCATAAACACACATACTTTTTGTTTGGCCTAATGTTTTATTAGCCACTGGCCCATATGGGTATAAAGTGCTTTTGAACAATAAAGTTAACAGCTTACAGAAACTATTCTATAACATTATAAAGTTCATATTAGTTGAAAGAGATTACAATGTATCACAAGTGAGTTTGTTGCAATATAGAATACAACCGATTGACAACAGTAAGAATGATTGACAGTCAAAGGCATTAGGGACAACCATTTGATATTCTGGGAGGGGGAGGAGGATTTTGAAAATAAATAACTCAGTCTTGATAATAACAAGAATGAATGGTTTGTTCTGTGGTAGTTTGAAAATAATTAACTTGACCTTAAATTTATTGAAAATAAATAACTTGGCAGGTCTTTTAAGCCATTTTATAAATACTTTTAAAAGTATGAAAAGGCACCAGATTCTTCCAAAATTTAAATATACTTGAAATGTCTGAAAATGGGTTACATTTAACTAGAGGTATATTATCTCAGGAACATTAACCTACCATTCATAAGAGGGCTGTAACTTAATTGAGGCAAATGCCTCGGTAGGAAATTTCAAAAGACTATAGCTTGTCTTAATCATGTTAATAGCAAATTGTTTTTTCTTTGAATGCCTTGCAAGAAGGAAGTTCTGTCCAATATTAGCCCCTGTTTTCATGAATCCATGTTTCTCATTTAATTTTAGTAGTCAGTGTTATCCTTCTATAATGTTTCTCATTTTGTCACAAATTTGTTTTTTATCTGTTCCTGGATGCCTGGGTTTGTCTTATGTTCATTGGTCCATTTGTGATTAGTACTTTTTTTAAACTTTGAGTTTTATTTTACCTAGGGACTTTTTATTTAATTTTACACACTACATGAATTTCAAATTGTATCTCATTTAGAAATACATCAAGTTGTAATTGAAATGTCTTATAATAAAAACTTACTTAACATCGTTACATCAAAGATAATCAGCCCTTTCATTTTCCTTTTTAACTTAATTTGAGAGAAAAAACATAATTGACAGGAATATCAAAAAGATTTAATGCAAAAACACTGAAAAAACATACTTGAGTTTATGAATTACACTTTTTGCTTTTTGTCTTTCAATGTTGTCCCTAAAAACTAACTCTTACATTCAATCTATAAAATTAACAGAACTTGCGTTTTAGATTAAGACAGGGCCTGGGAAATGCTCAGCTAGAATGCACGATTTTGCATAATTTTTCTATATATCTTCTTTGGGCCTTCAGCGGCCCCAAAAACAATCATAAATTTTTTTGACTCGCTCTGCTCGGCAAATATGTTTCACCTTATTGTCAAAAAAGGCTTCATGTTTAACCCCGCCACATTATTTATGTATGTGCCTGTCCCAAGTCAGGAGCCTGTAATTCAGTAGTTGTTGTTTGTTTATGCAGGGACCGCGCTGTGCGTCGCCAATGTCGCAATTTGCGATTTTTATTTCATCTGGCGACAAAAACGGCTGCTGGCGATATTTCTGGCGCCAACATTTTCCTATGTCAAAATTTTCATTTCTTGACAATATCGATCTTCATTTAAATTGGTAAAATAAATTGTACGAAATTTTACCTGGCGACAAGTTTATGACTTTGTTTATGACCCCAAGCTAATCAACGGTTACAACAGGTGTCATAATCTGTTGTTACAGGTAATCCATTTATCGGATGGGTCATTAATGATCATTAACATTAATTCATTCAAATAGAATCGGTCAGTCAGCGTTTGTCTTTTCATTTGAATAAATGTTCATACGACAACACAATTTGCAGTGTTTACCGTAGTTTAATGATGAAAACGTAATCGACAGGAGTCCAAAACCATAATCAACTTATACAAAGACAAAGTTTTTTCTTGTTTTCCGTAAAAAAATAGCAAATTCAGACTTAATTTGTCTTTGCATGCCCTCAGTTAAGATACGAAAATAACAAAACCGGCCGCCATATTGTTGATCATATTTACCTCTTCTACGTACTATGTATAATCCTCCAAAGAAGGAGAACACCGAATAAAGAAAGATAACTCAATTTTATTTTTTCCTACCATTGGGAGACCTACATTAGATATGTCTAAGATATGTCTACATACTTCTGACTGAAGAATTCATATGTTTATGTATTTTGAGATATGGGTAGAGTTAAAGAGGGTCTTAGTAGCAGGATGGGTAAGGTTTGAAGAGTGCCTTGGTCATCTTTTTCTGTACTCTTTATTTTTAATACACAAATTTTCACTATTCTGTAAATCTAAACACCCATTATTATGTTTTCTTCATTCAATTACCAATTTTTTTCTCTTTATTTTTTTTTTATTTAAAACAATTTTTCTATTCTGTAGCATATACAGACCATAACTAAGCTAATTATATTCTTATACATGTACATATGAAATACTGACAAAGAAAATAAAAGTACACATGTTTTTTTTGTATGTATATAAACTCTATGCT
Source organism: Mytilus coruscus (assembly GCA_017311375.1). Taxonomy (NCBI): domain Eukaryota; kingdom Metazoa; phylum Mollusca; class Bivalvia; order Mytilida; family Mytilidae; genus Mytilus; species Mytilus coruscus. Next base: position 47,185 of record JAASAO010001779.1, read on the forward strand.
ATAACTTACTTAGTGTAACATGTTAAATGATGTAAAGTGCAGGCTGAGTGCATAAGAAATTTAAATTGAACATAGTTTGATTTTTTTTAGAAGAAATCAAGACTCTAGCTGGCCCTAAAGTTGGCTCAAAGTTTTCAAACTGGCGACAAAATTTAGGAGCTGGCGATTTTGCTGGCTCCAACTTTTTGGGAGCCAGAGCAGCCCCTGTTATGTGTTACATATTTGTTTTTCGTTCATTTTTTATATAAATAAGGCCGTTAGTTTTCTCGTTTGAATTGTTTTACATTGTCATATCAGGGTCTTTTATAGCTGACTATGCGGTATGGGCTTTGCTCATTGTTGAAGGCTGTACGGTGACCTATAGTTGTTAATGTCTGTGTCATTTTGGTCTCTTGTGGACAGTTGTCTCATTGGCAATCATACCACATCTTCTTTTTTATATTCGTTACAGTCCCACTTTAATACCTTTTATGTATGCAATATATGCAGTTAGGAGTTCAGAAGAATCGCTCCCAGAGGATGAAGAATTCTGATTAAATGTTACATAATGCTTCGACCTGCCATACACATATTCTCTACATGTATTTATGAATAAAACAATAATATTAAAAATTGTGTGTTTTCAAACATAAATATATAATAATTGTGAAAATAAATTTATAATCAATCCCTTGTTTTTATCATGTTTATGAAAATGAAAAATCATGCATCAGCAGTGCAGAAAATAAATAATCTGTTCTTCTAGTTCACAAAATAAATAACCGATCCAAAACAAATCCTCCTGGCCCCCACCAGAATATCAATGGTCGACCCTTACTAAAAATGAGTCATTTTTTTAAATTACACCTGGGACTATTATGTTTATTTTATTAGTATAAAAGTCTCAGAACCCCCGACTTTGTGGGTCCTTGACTGAATTAAAGTATATACCCTAATTCTTCATGTTCTTGGCAGGATAGACCAGGATTTACCGGCTCAAGCAAGAAAATCAATCTCCTTCAGATATTAAAGATAATTATATTTCTCTGTTATGACCATGATCACAGGATTTACCGTTATAGTTTAACAAATCTCCTTATTTTCAAATAAAGTATTATCAGTAGCTTTAGACGTAAGAAATACATGTATATTATTTTACCTTATATGCATGTTTTGGTTTCTATCTTCTGGATTCAATGTATTGCATGCCATATGTTGGTTTGTAGAAATATATTTTCCCATCAGCACTCATTTCTACTGATGACTCGTCAACGAATATCACATTAAGAAATGTCTCTAGTTCTTAGAGCCCATAGTGCGTAGTCCACCCGTTTTCGTCGGTTAACATGACTGGCAATATTTGCATCTCTGAGTTCTCCATCCAAGTGAACGTCTAATTTGACAGACGTAACTTTTAGAAATGTTAATTTTAAAATGAAACAACAGCTTTTGACGAATAGCGGTCGAGTTCATTTCACTATTTTCTTTCAACCAAAAGTCTATTAAACGTCTGTGCACCGGTCTTTTTTCAATCGGTTATCTACCTTGCGACTTTTGTCATGGATGCTTCCAGTTTCCGTAAATTTCTTTATAAACTTCCAAACTGACACCCGGCTTGTTTTCGAACCATGACATTTCTCAAGAGCACGCTTAATGTTAAGACAGGATAAACCTTGAGCCTTGTATTGAAGAATTTGATGTCTTACGTTCAGTGAAAGCCTCATCTTGTTTGACAACGAACCTTTACAATGAAGAGTGTCCCCAGAATCAATTTGGTTTTATTAAAACAACCAATCACCGAAAAGTACGATAAACGAAACGCTACACCATATACGCTAAACGATACCATAAACCATGTGCTATTGCTAATAAGACGATAAGTATGCCATACGCTGAACGATACCATATACCATACGCTAAACGATACCACATACCATACGCTAAACGATACCATATACCATACGCTAAACGATAATGACCAAACGCTTACAATACCATATACCATACGCTAAACGAAACCATATATCATACGCTCTCATCATACGCTAAACGGTGGTTAAACGATACTATATAGCTAAACGAATGATGTACGGACGACGACCGAACGTTGTACGAACGCTAAACGAACGCTGTACGGTCGTTACCCGAATGCTATACGAACGATGACCGTACGATATACGTACGATTCCCGGACGAAAAAGTGTTAACTTTACGTTACAGGGACTGTATACTACTGCAACAGTTTGTAATCGCAACTCCTGTTACTACATTTATATAGACCATTTGCAAGAAGAAGTAATTCGTTTGGTACTTGAAACAACTCAATCAACAATATATCGTGATAAACACAATCAATTTTTGGACTATTTGAAAATGAATAAATGTTTTAATGGCACACATGAATTCTGACTCATGTCTATAATTCAACCAGTGAATGATCAAATGGAAATATTTACAAATTCCCAAAAAAAAATCCCTTTGCAAAAGATACAGCCAATAGAAATACATGTGTTGTTCTGCTTATTGTTAGTTTCATATTCAGTTGAGTTAAACTTACAAATGATGTAAATGTGGTTCATAAGTGTTTCTCGTTTCTCGTTTTATATAGATTAGACCGTTGGTTTTCCCGTTTGAATGGTTTTACCCTAGTAATTTTGGGGCCCTTTATAGCTTACTGTTCGGTGTGAGCCTAGGCTCCGTGTTGAAGACCGTACTTTGACCTATAATGGTTTACATTTATAAATTTTGACTCGGATGGAGAGTTGTCTCATTGGCACTCATATCACATCTTCTTATATCGAATTAATATTATTTCCATTCTCTGAAAATGTGAGAACCTGGCCTTATATATGAGGTCCACATTGGTCAATTATTTATAAACTTGCATATAAATTATTAATATTTCAATAAATCGTTGTCAAATCCTATCCCAACACCCAAACTCCATAGACCACAAGGTGTTTCGAACGTCTATTTAGGCCAATTAGAATAAACCAAATGACCATAGCCATGCCCATCTTCAGGAGCCCAAACCATTGCATGGTGACACTTATTATAAAAGTACTGTATTTTTTTTATGTTCATTTTTAAACTTATTGAGATTTGCTTTCAACATTTGAATAAAGGTTATAATTTTCAAACATTTTTGTCTTAAGCATTACTTAAGAGATATTTTGGTACGATACTCACTTCCAGTGCCATTAAGTTTGTATCTTTTATGTTAAGTATAGAATATTTGGAAAAGCTGAATAAACTTTTTTAGTTATGACATTGTTAAGGGCTGTACAGTGATAGTATATGCTTAAACTAACATGTATAATTGATGGCAATTATAACACATCTCCTTACTTTCTTTTAATTTGAATCATGGAATTATTACAAATATATATTCTGTACCATAAAAGCTTAATTGAGATCTTCCTGTTTTATTTAGGTATCCGTACAAATGATTTTCCGCAAGCCCCTTATGTGCTTACTACAGAGGAAAAGAAGGAGCAGATAGACGACTTTCCAATATTAAAGTTCCTGTTAACTTTGGTATCATACCTGCAACCCTCTTCCAGAAGATTGTGGGTGGAACCAAATGTCACACTTGGCTACATGTAATTACTTGATGAAACTTTCAAAGTTACGGTATGATTGCCAATGAGACAACTCTCCAAATCAGCTACATTTTACTGTACCACTTCAACACAGAGTCATGGCTCACACCTCACAACAATTAAGCTATAAAGATCCACAAATGAGCAATGCAAAACAAATATTGTGATAAGTTATGAACCGAGATAACAGAATAAACAGGTAACAAATATGACATTCAGCCACATACAACAACTAATGAAAACAGGTTCCTGACTTAAGACAGGCACAAATATAGTATGCAGCAGGGTTAGTATTAGTGGCTTGTATGACCTAAACCTAAATCCAAACCCTCCCTCTAAATTGGTGCATAAAGGTCAAGATGTCACAATTAGGACTTGGAATATCTATATATACAGTAGTTGGAAATAGATAGGATTACCTATAGGGCATAATCGCTTGAAACTGTGAAACCTGTTTACATGCAATTAATGAAAAAAAAATACTATTGGTGAACCTAGATATTATATTGTACCATAATTTGTTTCGGGGAAAGTATTGTTTGATGTGTTAATTTATTTAAGCAAGATAAGTATCAATTTTTGCATTTGTTGATTGTCATGCATTTTGAATGTTTCAACACATGTTTCAAATTTGCCTTTTTTTTAAATTATTTTTCAGCTTTTTTCCAGTGGTATAATTAGATTCTGCACAAGAGGAATGCTTGGTAACCCTCATAGAAAATCATTGGTAAATTTCCTTTTGCTGTTGGAGGAAGCCTATGGTTCCACATTTTACATGACTTTGATAGAGAGTTTTGAAGAGAGATGGCACGAGGCATGTGTATGGTCGAGAGAGATTTCCAAGCTGCCTTACAGGTAACATAATAAGTGTTTTTATATTACTAAAATTTATATAATTTGTTAAATTGAGTATATTCTTTTGAATTCATATTTAGGTTGATTATTGTCAATGATGAAAAGGATTTATACCTTCCATTTTATTCTGTAATTACGCAATGTCTCTGTTTAAATATGCTGCCTTCAACAATCAGTTTTAAACTTAATCACACGTTTCTTATTTTAAAGAATTGGAATATACTTGCGATATCTTGACATGGATTTCAATGATACACTTTTTCTATTTCACTTGGTTCTATAATTTTAAACTTGTCTTCAGGAATTGAGACAACTTTCAAGTTGTTAAAATTGAGAAAAAAAAAAAATAACAGAGCCAGGTCAAAGATTTAAATATAGTAAAATCTATTTCTGCAATCCTCTAAACAAGTGAAAATGTTTACTCAAGAAGGGATTACTCCGTTCTTCCAAAGTCGTATTCCTTAAAGTGAAACGATTTATTACTATGATTCCGGAATTTTAAATATGTTCATAATATATGATGAATTTATTTTTTATTTCAGACATTTTACTTCCACTTGTTAAATCACCTGCCGCAGTACATCATACTGTATGGACATCCACGCAACATTTGGAAGTTCTATGAACGTTACAACCACACTATAGCAGAGACTGTGTCAAATAATCAATACCCAAGGCTGTCGGCCATTAAGAAAGTTGAAGTAGTTATTTAATAATATAGAAATAATGAAGTTGTTGTTTGGTTACAAAAGGTTCAACATATTGATTGTTGGTTGCTTAACGTCCAGTGGAAAATATTTCATGCTTATTCAGGACGATAAAAAAAAAAAGGTTCAACATAAAAGTTATCGATTTATATGTTCAATTGAATAATGAGCAGGGTTTGTGTCTGTTGTGCAGAAAAGTAACAAGAAAACAGGATTGTACAATTGATCGCATGACACAAATCAGAACGACATTTTTGTTTGTTGGAAAATTTATCCAAATTATGTTTTAATTCTATGAAGTTTCGGGAAATTGAATATATGTGATTTTAGGAAAAAGATATCTTTAAACTACGGTATGAAATAACATAGAACAGACATATTCTTTGTTATCGAAGTCGGCAATAGAGAGGGCACGAGTTTTTACACGTCAATATTTACAAATAAAATATAACACTAAGATAGGTGATAAAAATTAAAATCAATTTCTATTTATACAACATTTTTATATTTATAATATTTTACAACATTTTTTATATTTTATAATATATTCCATCTTTTTAAGAAGGAAACAATATTTGTAATTGGAACACTATCAAATAAATCATACATATTATTGACATGGAAACGCTTCCTACGAATATCAGCAAAGTCAATACACTTAATTAAAATATGTTTAATAGTATACTTGCAGTTGCAAGGTATACATTGTGGTTCTTCTTCATTTTTTAGAAGATATTCATGTGTTATTCTAGTATGACCAATACCGCATCTAGAAATAACACACTGATCTTTTCTGCACATAAAAAATTCTGATAAAACCAAATAGGATTTTTTTTACCGACATATTTTTGAAATGCCAATGCCAACTTTAATAAGAAAAATATAATAGGACATTTCTAAACCAACATTTCAAAACATGAATGTTTTCAGCAATTCATGTAGAAGAACTATGAATAATTTATTTAATAAGATTAAGCAACTGAAAGATAGAATTCGAAATATACACGTTTCAAAATTAAACCTGCAAATCAATCGTCAGCGTAAGTTTGTTATTGATTTTAAAATTGTATAAATGGAATCAAATTTTAAAGAATAAAATTCATCCAAAACCAAAAACCATCAATAGATAAAATCACTCAATGCAACTCAATCAAACAACATATTTCTACTTGGACTATAGAGAATATTTAACTGATGAAAAAAATCTCTTTAATATTAGAGTGCCAACATAATACAAGCCCATTTTCAGAAAAATTAAGCCAGGTTTGTTACTGCTTTCACAGTACAAAGATTGGCTTGGAACAAATAGTTCTATTTATAAAATGTGTAATTTCACTGGCTAATATAAATATGTCAACAGTTAAAATACCAAACAAGTCAATACCTGAGAAAACAACTTCAGAACTATGCATTATCGCAAGAAACCAGCTAACGGAAGAGCTTGTCCCTTTAACAAACATAATAATGCAACGGGACGCATCTTCAAAAAACTGTAGCCGTTGTGTTGGTTTTGAATTATCAACAGGTAACAAAAGTTGAAGAAGCCACTGAAATCCACGATTCACCATAAATATCATAATTTATGACCGACCGTAGTGTTACGCATCAAAAAGGCAATGTATTGTTTTCTTACAATGGAAATATGAATACTATAACTCATTATTTTAAATGTGCTGTACATTTTAAAGAACATTTTCTCCAAACAACAACAATAATAACCTTATTTCGCGTATCGAACATAAAATTAAAAGAAATCGCCTTGGAATTTGTTTTCGTCCCGGCTGTTAAGGCGGCTAATTATATCATTATTGTTTGACGTACATTTTACATGGAGGTTCTGCTAAAGGAAATCAAGAATTCTCCAACATTTCAACGGACTCCATTTTCGGAAAATGACATCTGTAACAAACATATAGACCTTTAGCTATCTCTTGACAAGCAGAACCAAACACAAAGTCCTGACCTTGCAAATTGTTACACAATTTTTTTTTTAAACCAATGGCCTGAATTATGTACAGATCAACAGGATGATCAACACAGGTAACTCTTATTCTTACTCAAATTTAGTGATATTGCTGTATTATTGCGTTCAAGGATAATTGATTGATTGATTGTTGTTTGCTTTACGCCGCATTAGCTAATTCGAATATTATAACAATTTAAGGTATATTTTTAAAATCAGACCAAAGGTCTTTGAATAAACTAAAATTCTAGACTAAAGCAAATTGAATTTCTTTTAAGAATGAAACAATATTTGTAAATGGAACATTATTAAATAAATCATACATATTATTGACATTGAAATGCTTCTTCCGAATATCAGTAAAGTCAATACAATTAATTAAAACATGTTTAAGGTTCAAGAATAATGATCAATAAAGTTGCAAATGAACTTACATAATCTATGACTTTCAAAGATATTATCGTTATAATACAGATAATCTGGATTGCAGTTATATTTTCAGCTCAGAGGAAGGTGGAAAAATATGATCTGAAAATACTCTTTACAGTATTTTCAGTATTTTTCTGGCCAAGGTGATTGGAAATGCGCTGACGTATGGGGACATCAGTTCCCCGAAAGAGCATTATTGGTTGACTGACGAGGTAAATATATTCATTCTGCTAGAATATTGAGAAAGTTGCTCTAAAAAAACACATATATGAAATATATATATATACAATTCAAACATTAGATCAAATTTGGTTTTTTTTTGTGAATTGTTAAAGTTGAGTAAGTAACATTAACCGACACGATGTTTTGTTGCAGAATTTTAAATTGCACTGATATGGTATGAAGCATTATCACATTGCTAATTTTGCTAATCGTTGGGGCCTTAGTTAATTAAATGATGGTTACTTTCACAACTCATGATAAAAATAAGAAGATGTGATATGGTTACCAGTGAGACAAAAATCCAAAAATAATTTTATTTCTTTAAGGTATGATGACATTAATTTCCTTTTTTAATTTTGATGATTTTGGATGAGCATATCAAGTTAATATGGCATACATTTTATTTGATTTTTGAAAATGCAAATATGTCCTTAATCATGTTTGAGTTGTATGTCGTTGGTTCATCAACTTTAGTAGCATACAATAGAAAGCGGATTGCTGTTTGTACTTTCAGGTTATGGGTGCATACCTATCATTTCTGGCTCATGCAGAAAACGATAGTTGAAGACTTTAAAGTGCGCCATGAAATGGTTAGCACCATTAACAACATTATCAATGGCAGACATGTTCCTGGAAGTTGTGAGAAGGTATTATTCAACCAATCTTGTCATCCCAATTCCTCCTTACCTAAAACTTTGGACTTGTTAGATCCAAATATGTAATGATCAATTTTTTAAGACCTTCAGTTCAATTCAGATTTTGATGGTTATACATTGTATTGATGTCTTGTGTCTAACTATGTTCAATTTAAGGGGAGATAATTCAACTGAATATTACAAATATATCAACAAACACGTTTGCACATCATTTTAAGGAATATCAAGAAAACAAGAAAAAGTATCCAACTTTGATGATTTATGGCATAAAGAAAGCAACAACTATTTAACGAAATATGTAATTGGATAGCTTAAGAGGTTTTGTACTATTTAAATTGGCTACCTCATTTTGTCAACATATTGAATACTAAAACTACAGGTCATTCCAAATGAGGGATACGTTATATCTAATAAGCGGAAAAGGGGTATTTCAAAGAATCCAAATCCAGAAGCGTTTTGGGCAGATATGCCTCACATTATACAAATTGCTTAAGCCAAAGAAGAAAATCGCTAAAACTGGGGAGCAAAGAAAATTGTTGACGAATTGATTGATTGATTGTTGGTTGCTTAACGTCCAGTGGCAAATATTTCATGCATATTCAGGACGAGAACAAGTTCACAATAAATACAATAGGTAGGTTCTGTAAAAGATTAAGGGATTAAGGTCGGAGAAATTTAGACTGCCACGGGAAATGAGGGTATATTGGATAGGGACAGAAATTTAGCCTTGCAACAGGTCACCTACGGATCCTTCAAAGAGTTGTTGACAAGGTTCTAAACGTTCATAGAGCGTGACACACTATTTACACGAGGCATCGGATTTAACGTCCTCATTCTGACCGAACGTGGTTGCGTATTTGTAAATGCCGCACAGCCAAACGGACGCCCCACTTTGGCATGGGTTTAACTGGCGGTCGGAAGAAGACCAGTGGTGACCATACTTTATTCCCCAGTCACCCTTGGGGTTGACGAATTGAAGGTGCCGTTTTCGGACAGAAAATTATAAAACACTGCCATCCAATCAGAAGACGCATTACATCCAAAATTAAATTATTCAAGATAAAACATAGATTAAGAGGTATGAATGTCAATAAAACAGCTATATGGACGAGAGACAAAATGAAGTATGTTGATGTTGCATAAAATTCAGTCTTTATTGTTATTTTAGTGAAAAAATATGTGTAGTTTCATTTCATTGTTGAAGGCCGTACATGTATCTTTAGTTATCTTTTAGTATACAGATGTCATTATGTCTCAGGTTATTTATTAACTTATTTTTCGTATTTGTTATCAAGACGTAATAAGTAAAGGGAAGTAACGATACATATTTGTTATCAAGACGTTATGAGTAAAGGAAAGTAAATAAAATTAAAACCAATTGTTCAGAGAACAATTGAAGGTCTTCACAACTAAAGATCTATTTTGATATGAAAATATTAAAATTTGGTTTAAAATGTCATTTCCAGCGTCAAATGATAGCTTATTGTACTCTGATTCCAAAAATATATGGTTTCTATACATTTTTTTTTAAATAAGGGAGATAATTTGTCACTTCCGGTTTAATTTGAATGTTTACTTGACACTGATTCCAAAAATATATGGTTCTATATGCTTTTATATTAAATAAGTACAAAAAATAGCTACTTCCGGTTTACACAAGGTCACTTCCGGTTGGATTTTCCAAGGTCAAATGGCTTGCAACCTAATGCAAAAAGTCCCATGGCTTTATCATGTATACATATGAGGTAAAAGCAAAGGTCAAAATCTAGAACGTCAAATTTACCTATGACCTTGAGCTCAATTTCAAGGTCATTAACCAAGGACCTCAAATCAAAAGACCCTAGGTCTTAATTATATATGGTTAATGAGTTATATCACGATACGCGTTTTTTTAAATACAAGAGGGGGCGAAAACTCCCATTTAATGTATACGCACCCTTTCAACTAAAATTCAGGAGCTACGACATGTCGTAAATGAAAATTTAATAAAAATATGTTGTTGATATCTTATACGGTTTTTGAAAAGAAGTGAAAATAAGCTAAAATCTAAATTTAGAATATGACCTTGACCAAATTTTCATTTTTTGGACCAAGGACCTCAAATCAAAAGACTCTAGGCCTATATCACTTATGGTTTACCAGTTAGAAATACATATCACTTATATCAAATGCATAAGGGAAATAACTCTCATATGGAGTCTCCGGTCCAAATGGTCACCCTAATCCTGAAGACGTAACGAGCAATTTGGTAGAATAAATTTGTCGTAATCTTTTACGGTTGCGAAGGAGTAGTGGACACAAGGAAAACATTGTTTGGGGAGATAACTCTTACATCGTAAAGTATTTGGTTCAATGGTGTCAGTTTTAAAAGCGTATAAACTGTTCGATATCATATGCGTAATATCTAAGCGACATCTTGTGAAATAACAATACCCCGCAAGAACAAAATTTAGGCGGAAGAAAAAAAATAATAATAATCAGAACAAAACAAAAGATCTTTCCACGGAAAAGTGGAAAGACCTAATTACTACAGAACAATTAAACACGGGATCAAAAAAGCAAACAATTTGAAAATATTGTAGTTTTTTTACCTATACCGCACATTGTACCGTGAAATTTTAGGCTTAATGTACACATTCTTAATGAGATTTCATTTAATTGATTGATTGTTGGTTGCTTAACGTCCAGTAGCAAATATTTCATGCATGTTCAGGACGAGATTTGATTTTGATTTTTGGTGTTTTAACGCCACTTTTAAGCACCGCTTTTGGGCTATTTCGTGGCGGCCAGTTTTTATTGGCGGAGGAAGACGTAGTGCCCGGAGAAAACCACCGACCTTCGATAGGAAAACTGACAATCCTAGTCAATTAAGATTGGAGTCGAGTGCACCCGCACGAGCGGGGTTCGAACTCACAACCTCAGTGTTGACTGGCTAGTGATTACAGTAGTAACTACTTAGACCACTCGGCCACCGAGGCCCCGTTCAGGACGAGAACAAGTTAACAATAAAAACAATAGGTAGGTTTTGTAAAAGAGGCCATCCGGGATGATGGTTGGGGAAATTTGACTGCCATTGGATTGATTGATTGTTGGTTGGTTGCTTAACGTCCAGTGGCAAATATTTCATGCATATTCAGGACGAGAACAAATTAACAATAAATACAATAAGTAGGTTCTGTAATAGGGGCGTCCGGGATTAAGGTCGGAGAAATTTAGACTGCCACGGGAAATGAGGGTATATTGGATAGGGACAGAAATTTAGCCTTGAAACAGGTCACCTACGGACCCCTCAAAGAGTTGTTGCAGGGTTCTTAACGTGCAAAGAGCGTGGCACTCTCTTTACACGAGGCATCGGATTTAACGTCCCCATTCTGACCGGACGTGGCTGCAAATTTGTACATCCCGCACAGCCAAACGGACGCCCCACTTTAGCAAGGGTTTTACTGCCGGTCGGAGGAAGACCAATGGTGACCATACTTCTATTCCCCAGTCACCCTTGGGGATTACTGCCATTGGAAAATGAGGGTATATTGGATAGGGACAGATATTTTGCCTTGCAACAGGCCACCTACGGACCCCTCAAAGAGTTGTTGCAAGGGTTCTTAACATCGGATTTAACGTCCCCATTCTGACCGGACGAGGCTGCAAACTTGTACATCCCGCACAACCAAACGGACGCCAAACTTTGGCAAGCGTTTTACTGCCGGTCGGAAGAAGACCAAGTGACCATATTTTTATTCCCCAGTCACCCTTTTCATTTAAAATAACTGGACTGATACTCGTATATCAATGTACTAGGAATCATAGGAGTAGGTTAAATAAAGGCTTATGTTTGCACCAGTTATTAAGTGAATTATGTCAAAATGAAAACATTTTCAAGTAAATGCATTATATGTCTGAGAAAGTGAAAATCACAACTTTTGTTTCTTTTTTATCTTAACTTTTGCAGGTCAGACCCAAATAAGTTTGAAAAGTTTACAAATCTCTTGGATTTCGAGTACAAACTAGAGGGTTTTAATAAAAGTGGATTCAAGATTAGATTCTTAAATGGTCTTTTAACCAATACTTCAAATTGTATTAAACTCTGGATGGCTAAATTTAAGTCCATTTATTTTTTTAAGTTATGCCGATCGAAGGAGTCTAAATGAAATATCGCATTTAAAATTACTGGACTGATACTGTCATATTTCGAACAAAATTTGTCACCCACCACAAAAATTACCCCAAAAGTGAGATTACCCATTCAATAACTGTTCTTGGGCCATCTTTGTATATAGGTGTATGTATTTTAATGTGTACGTATAGTGTGTTTTTAATGTATATCAATCTGTATTATTGAAAAGGAATGAAGTTAAATATGTTGCAGACAGACTGGTGCAATTGAAAGTGAAACAAGTGCAAACTTATTTCAAGTGAAAGTGAAGAGGGCGTATCATCCCTCTATTTTGAGCTAGTAGGTACACTGGGAATATTAACTTAATGTGCTAATGATTTTTTGTAATGATTTTAAAGGTGTTTCAAAAATTATACGCTCTATTGGAAATCCAATCTAATAATTATTTGTAGATTTGGTCAAACAGTCTGGGCATCCCTTGTGTAAAATATTTATATCCTAAGGTAAACCTACCAGATCAAACTAATCATATATCTGTCTGCCTCAGTCAGTTGTCCTTAACCTTATTTTCAGGAGTGTTAAATCATTTGAAAAATCAAGAATATAAAGTTTGTGTAATGTCATGTGATAAAAATATGTTAACTCTCAATTTCCAAAATTGAAGGTCTTTTGTCATAAACCTTATTTGGTATTTTTATAGGATATCGTATCTTACTTTTTAGTTGTTAAAAGGTAATGAAAATATTAAAAATAAGAATAAATGCTATGGTGACAGGTTATCAAATGCCAATGGGTAGGATAAGCAAATATTAAACCTCCAACAATGATAACCAAGTAACCTTTTGTAATACTTCCTTCACATCAATAACGCAACAAACACCACCAACAGTCGAAGCAACCATCAAAGCAATAAACAATATACTAGAGAAAAGACACCATAATCTAACACTGGAATATACAATGAGAAAGGACCTAACAAGAACACCAATGTTTTCAACATAAACACTGATTTTAGACCACTTTATGGTTCAAATGAAGCTACGGACTTCTTCGTTGGGAAATTTAAATATCATAGGAAGGTTCTTTTTGGTGGGGTTCGAGTTGCTAAGTCTTTAGTTTTCTATGTTGTGTTTTGTGTACTATTATTATTTGTCCCCGGATATATTTAAGACTGCAGCAAGATAAAAACGCCAATCTAAAGATCAATTTACAATAGCACATTTAAAATAGAAGGATGAAATTATTAACAGGAAACATTCAGCACAACAGCAGCAATAACAACTGGGCTTGGAAAGAAAACAGTCCGCAACTACCTTAGGCAAACATTTACATGAATTGGATATCCAAGTAGATGTACCTAGATTTAGATAGTGAGGCTGTCTATGGACAGTGTGAATGTGAGGACCCTAACAACTGTATCTGTTCCTCGTTTACAATACTAGTTCGGGTAGTGTTTACAAAACATGCTGGGGTATCTGGTATACAAAAGTTGGATGCAATCAAGCAGCGAAAAGGAGAAGCGGAGATGTCGCAAGCTGATTGGTTACGTGATGTCCAGCATGACCTCCATGCTGGTGAACTATGTTACATCAGCAGTCATTAATACCATCGTTATACAACTCTTTACTATAAGCGTATACTGGCCAAGAAATGTAGACAACATATTTAAATTACCTCTTTATGTATGGCTTCAAAACAGAAGCCAGAGATCTATGATATAACAGGAATATTAATTGTCAATGGGAGGCAACGACTATTTGCCAAATTTTCATGGAATTTCGCATACAAAACTATTGACTACTGCGTTGTCGGAACCATTAATATTGAGGTCTCTTTTCAAAATTAAATAACATCCAACCCCATCCCTTGCAACAGGCCACCTACGGACCCCTCAAAGAGTTGTTGCAAGGGTTCTTAACACTGGATTTAACGTCCCCATTCTGACCGGACGAGGCTGCAAACTTGTACATCCCGCACAACCAAACGGACGCCCAACTTTGGCAAGCGTTTTACTGCCGGTCGGAAGAAGACCAAGTGACCATATTTCTATTCCCCAGTCACCCTTTTCATTTAAAATAACTGGACTGATACTCGTATATCAATGTACTAGGAATCATAGGAGTAGGTTTAATAAAGGGTTATGTTTGCACCAGTTATTAAGTGAATTATGTCAAAATGAAAACATTTTCAAGTAAATGCATTATATGTCTGAGAAAGTGAAAATCACAACTTTTGTTTTTTTCATCTTTACTTTTGCAGGTCAGACCCAAATAAGTTTGAAAAGTTTACAAATCTCTTGGATTTCGAGTACAAACTAGAGGGTTTTGATAAAAGTGGATTCAACATTAGATTCTGAAATGGTCTTTTGACCAATACTTCAAATTGTAGATGGCTAAATTTAAGTCAAATTATTTTTCGAGTTATGACGATCGAAGGAGTCTTAATAAATTATCTCATTTAAATTACTTGACTGATACTGTCATATTTCGAACAAGTTTTGTCATCCACCACAAAAGTGAAATTACAAATTCAATAACTGTTCTTGGGCCATCTTTGTTTACAGGTGTTCAAGAATGTATTTTGATGGGTACGTATAATGTGTTTCTTAGTGTATTTTAATCTGTATTATTGAAAAGGAATGAAGTCAAATATGTTGCAGACAAACTGGTGCAATTGAAAGTGAACCAAGTGCAAATTTATTCCAAGTGAAAGTGAAGAGAGCGTGTCATCCTCTATTTTGAGCTAGCAGGTACACTGGGAATATAAACTTAATGTGCAAATGATGTTAACAGGATTTTTAGTAATGATTCTAAAGGTTTTCAAAACTATACCTCTATTGGAAACTCAATCTAATAATTATTTATAGATTTATCTCCTATTTATGGTCAGTCTCGGCATCCCTTGTGTAAAATATTTATATCCTAAGGTAAACCTACCAGATCAAGCTAATCATATATTTGTTTGCCTCTTGTCAGTTGTTCTTATCCTAATTTTCAGGAGTGTAAAATCATTTGAAAATCAAGAATATAAAGTTTGTGTAATGTCATGTGATAAAAATATGTTAACTCTCAATTTCCAAAATTGAAGGTCTTTTGTCATAAACCTTATTTGGTATTTTTACAGGATATCGTATCTTACTTTTTAGTTGTTAAAAGGTAATGGAAATATTAAAAATAAGAATAAATGCTATGGGGACAGGTTATCAAATGCCAATGGGTAGGATAAGCAAATATTAAACCTCCAACAATGATAACCAAGTAACCTTTTGTAATACTTCCCTTCACATCAATAATGCAACAAACACCACCAACAGTCGAAGCAACCATCAAAGCAATAAACAATATACTAGAGAAAAGACACCATAATCTAACACTGGAATATACAATGAGAAAGGACCTAACAAGAACACCAATGTTTTCAACATAAACACTGATTTTAGACCACTTTATGGTTCAAATGAAGCTACGGACTTCTTCGTTGGGAAATTTAAATATCATAGGAAGGTTCTTTTTGGTGGGGTTCGAGTTGCTAAGTCTTTAGTTTTCTATGTTGTGTTTTGTGTACTATTATTATTTGTCCCCGGATATATTTAAGACTGCAGCAAGACAAAACGCCAATCTAAAGATCAATTTACAATAGCACATTTAAAATAGAAGGATGAAATTATTAGCAGGAAACATTCAGCACAACAGCAGCAATAACAACTGGGCTTGGAAAGAAAACAGTCCGCAACTACCTTAGGCAAACATTTACATGAATTGGATATCCAAGTAGATGTACCTAGATTTAGATAGTGAGGCTGTCTATGGACAGTGTGAATGTGAGGACCCTAACAACTGTATCTGTTCCTCGTTTACAATACTAGTTCGGGTAGTGTTTACAAAACATGCTGGGGTATCTGGTATACAAAGTTGGATGCAATCAAGCAGCGAAAAGGAGAAGCGGAGATGTCGCAAGCTGATTGGTTACGTGATGTCCAGCATGACCTCCATGCTGGTGAACTATGTTACATCAGCAGTCATTAATACCATCGTTATACAACTCTTTACTGTAAGCGTATACTGGCCAAGAAATGTAGACAACATATTTAAATTACCTCTTTATGTATGGCTTCAAAACAGAAGCCAGAGATCTATGATATAACAGGAATATTAATTGTCAATGGGAGGCAACGACTATTTGCCAAATTTTCATGGAATTTCGCATACAAAACTATTGACTACTGCGTTGTCGGAACCATTAATATTGAGGTCTCTTTAAAAATTAAATAACATCCAACCCCAACCCCTTGCAACAGGCCACCTACGGACCCCTCAAAGAGTTGTTGCAAGGGTTCTTAACATCGGATTTAACGTCCCCATTCTGACCGGACGAGGCTGCAAACTTGTACATCCCGCACAACCAAACGGACGCCCAACTTTGGCAAGCGTTTTACTGCCGGTCGGAAGAAGACCAAGAGTGCCCATATTTCTATTCCCCAGTCACCCTTTTCATTTAAAATAACTGGACTGATACTCGTATATCAATGTACTAGGAATCATAGGAGTAGGTTTAATAAAGGGTTATGTTTGCACCAGTTATTAAGTGAATTATGTCAAAATGAAAACATTTTCAAGTAAATGCATTATGTGTCGGAGAAAGTAAAAATCTCAACTTTTGTTTTTTTCATCTTAACTTTTGCCAGTCAGACCCAAATTAGTTTGAAAAAGTTTACAAAATCTCCTTGATTTCTAGCACAAACTAGAGGGTTTTAATAAAAGTGGATTCAAGATTAGATTCTTAAATGGTCTTTTGACCAATACTTCAAATTGTAGATGGCTAAATTTAAGTCAAATTATTTTTCGAGTTATGCCGATCGAAGGAGTCTAAATGAAATATCGCATTTAAAATTACTGGACTGATACTGTCATATTTCGAACAAATTTTGTCATCCACCACAAAAGTGAAATTACAAATTCAATAACTGTTCTTGAGCCATCTTTGTTTACAGGTGTTCAAGAATGTATTTTGATGGGTACGTATAATGTGTTTCTTAGTGTATTTTAATCTGTATTATTGAAAAGGAATGAAGTCAAATATGTTGCAGACAAACTGGTGCAATTGAAAGTGAACCAAGTGCAAATTTATTCCAAGTGAAAGTGAAGAGAGCGTGTCATCCTCTATTTTGAGCTAGCAGGTACACTGGGAATATAAACTTAATGTGCAAATGATGTTAACAGGATTTTTGTAATGATTCTAAAGGTTTTCAAAACTATACCTCTATTGGAAACTCAATCTAATAATTATTTATAGATTTATCTCCTATTTATGGTCAGTCTCGGCATCCCTTGTGTAAAATATTTATATCCTAAGGTAAACCTACCAGATCAAGCTAATCATATATTTGTTTGCCTCTTGTCAGTTGTTCTTATCCTAATTTTCAAGAGTGTAAAATCATTTGAAAATCAAGAATATAAAGTTTGTTTAATGTCATGTGATAAAAATATGTTAACTCTTAATTTCAAAATTGCAGGGCTTTTGTCATAGACCTTATTTGGTATTATTTTATAGGACATCGTATCTTCATTTTTGGTAGTTAAAAAAGTAAAGAAAGTCTCATTAGATTTATCAGATGGAAATGTGCCATAGATCTTTATTTTGAATGTCACTGAAATCTCACTGACTAAGAAAAACTGTCCAAATAAACTTGAGTATTTTACAGAATCCTAATGGTTGCAGGAGAGTTATATGAGAGTTTCTTTTCCCTTCATCTTTTACTGACAGCATGCATATTTAACTAACCTATTTAGTGTTTCCCCAGGCATGTTTAGCATGAATAGACGTCATGCCCTTTTTCTGTCCTAATAAAAGACGCCATGCCCTTTTCACTTCTTTGGATGACGCCATGATCTTGTAAATGATTGAATAGTGAATACAAGAAAGTGGATATATAAAGTTCAGAATTGGCTTGGGTGTATTTCTCAACTTATTTCTTTATTATTTTCACTTGATAATATTTATTTCGATATCATAATTCTCCTCAATAAGGATTGAACCATTAAAAGATTGAATTATAAGATAAGTATGGTATTTCAAATCTTTAAAAATGTGAACTAGTAAAATGATCGTTCTTATTTGAACAAAAACGGTGTGTAAGCTTTTCTCAGTACCGCCGATTATCATGTTCACCTGCTTTATTATAGATCGACATCGTTTTACTCTGTTTAATAAACAAAATCCATGGAAATACTAAATTCTTTGAATGTTTCGATTTTGACAAGACGCCATTTTCTGAAAAGATTTTAAACTGGTCCTACGAATATTTCCTTGTAATGCATTAAAATCGTAAACCGGAAGCAAACTTATTTTTCTTAGTATAAGCATGCTTTAATTAAGAGCGCCTCCATATGAAGTTTTACCTTAACTTTAAAATTTTAAGAAAAAAAAATCCAACATATGTACAGTACATATAGATAGATAGATTGTTGGTTGCTTTACGTCCAGTGGCAAATATTTCATGCATATTCAGGACGAGAACAAATTAACAATAAATACAATAGGTAGGTTCTGTAATAGAGGCGTCTGGGATTGAGGTTGGAGAAATTTAGACTGCCACGGGAAATGAGGGTATATTGGATAGGGACAGAAATTTAGCCTTGCAACAGGTCACCTACGGACCCCTCAAAGAGTTGTTGCAAGGGTTCTTAACGTGCAAAGAGCGTGGCACTCTCTTTACACGAGGCATCGGATTTAACGTCCCCATTCTGACCGGACGTGGCTGCAAATTTGTACATCCCGCACAGCCAAACGGACGCCCCACTTTAGCAAGGGTTGTACTGCCGGTCGGAGGAAGACCAATGGTGACCATACTTATTCCCCAGTCACCCTTGGGGTACAGTACATATAAATAAACGATAAAAGTGCCATGCATGGCATATTTACAGGACTTTTATAAAACCATTCATTGCCCTTTCTTAAAATTCTTAGCATAATCTATGTGCACTTTTGTTAATCTTTCGCGTGCTCTAGGTGCCCTTTTTCATTGAAGTTACCATTCCCTTTCGGTGATAGGGAAGCACTACCTATTACTTATTCTTTCTTTGTCTATCATTCCGGGAATCTTTCTAACTCTATATAACTTTTCTGCAATAAAAGGAAGTTGTGTCAGAATGCTTCGTTTACAACAGTATTTTTATAATACTGATATTAAAAATCAGAATAAATGCTATGGTTACAGGTTATCAAATGCCAATGGGTAGGATAAGCAAATATTAAACATCCAACAATGATAACCAAGTAACCTTTTGTAATATTTCCTTCACATCAATAATGCAACAAACACCACCAACAGTCGAAGCAACCATCAAAGCAATAAACAATATACTAGAGAAAAGACACCATAATCTAACACTGAATATACAATGAGAAAGGACCTAACAAGAACACCAATGTTTTCAACATAAACACTGATTTTAGGCCACTTTATGGTTCAAATGAAGCTACGGACTTCTTCGTTGGGAAATTTAAATATCATAGGAAGGTTCTTTTTGGTGGGGTTCGAGTTGCTTAGTCTTTAGTTTTCTATGTTGTGTTTTGTGTACTATTATTATTTGTCCCCGGATATATTTAAGACTGCAGCAAGACAAAACGCCAATCTAAAGATCAATTTACAATAGCACATTTAAAATAGAAGGATGAAATTATTAGCAGGGAAACATTCAGCACAACAGCAGCAATAACAACTGGGCTTTGAAAGAAAACAGTCCGCAACTACCTTAGGCAAACATTTACATGAATTGGATATCCAAGTAGATGTACCTAGATTTAGATAGTGAGGCTGTCTATGGACAGTGTGAATGTGAGGACCCTAACAACTGTATCTGTTCCTCGTTTACAATACTAGTTCGGGTAGTGTTTACAAAACATGCTGGGGTATCTGGTATACAAAAGTTGGATGCAATCAAGCAGCGAAAAGGAGAAGCGGAGATGTCGCAAGCTGATTGGTTACGTGATGTCCAGCATGACCTCCATGCTGGTGAACTATGTTACATCAGCAGTCATTAATACCATCGTTATACAACTCTTTACTGTAAGCGTATACTGGCCAAGAAATGTAGACAACATATTTAAATTACCTCTTTATGCATGGCTTCAAAACAGAAGCCAGAGATCTATGATATAACAGGAATATTAATTGTCAATGGGAGGCAACGACTATTTGCCAAATTTTCATGGAATTTCGCATACAAAACTATTGACTACTGCGTTGTCGGAACCATTAATATTGAGGTCTCTTTTCAAAATTGAATAACATCCAACCCCAGAAATGTATTTGTTTGCACTTTGGATATGGATCAGTTTGTTCAGCTGTACACCAAACTGTATTACCCCAAAATCATTGATTATGATAAGTAATCCACCACAGAAATTCGTCAACTATCAGTTAAACACCCTGGAAAGTCAGAGTTCAGACACCTCAGACATAGATGCCACCAGAAAGTGCCCTCTGACAACTTGGGAAGTTAGTACAATGCAAAATAGATTACATATTAAAACTTTTAATCACGAAGCAAACCTTCTGAATTTCGTGGGTTCAGGATATTTAAATTTAAGACAAGATGGAACAACCATATTTAACTTAGGACCTGAATGTCACCACAGTAACAAGAACGACCTGTTGAAAGTTCCAGAAGACGTTATTGGCAAAAGCTCAAGGAATACGCCATACCATTAACACGAAAAGCTGTTAAGAGAATCTCTGAAGACACAAAAGGAAAAAGTGGCAAGAGACAACCAAAGATGTCGACACCAAGGTAAGATTAGTACAACATAACCAATCAATGATTCAATATTAATGTTAAAAAAAGTTATAAAGATAGCAATCCCTAAAGTACTAATGAAATACATGTTTAGAGACGAACAGGCAACCAAGTTACATTATAAAAGACCCAGCACAAAGACTATTATTAACAATTAGGGTAGATAAACGTAGCACAAATAAAAAGTAAGGGTATCAATGGATTAAAAACCCAGGACAAAATCAACAAAACGTCGAGACGCTAAACACTTCAAAATAAAGACACATTATTTACATTAATGGCTAAAAAATGGGGTGATCTCGGTGCCCTTGAAAGGATACAAAATCAAACCACAAAGAAGTGGGTCTCAAGAGTGTAAGGCAAAACAGATATATAAATAAATCCTTATTAGAGAAATATGATTAATGTACATATTCAAAAGAGATATATGGACATGATTTATCCTTTTATTATAACAGGAAAATCCAAGTTCGCAGAGAGCTTCCAGATTCCTAAACCTTTGTGATATTTATCTGACCTGTCCATATAGGAACACTGCATTTGTTTGCACCTGTCCTAAGTCAGGAATCTGATGTTTAGTACTTGTCGTTTGTTGATGTGGTTCATAAGTGTTTCTCGTTTCTCGTTTTTATATAGATTAGACCGTTCGTTTTCCCGTTTGAATGGTTTTACACTAGTAATTTTGGGGCCCTTTATAGCTTACTGTTCGGTGTGAGCCAAGGCTCCGCGTTGAAGACCGTACTTTGACCTATAATGGTTTACTTTTATAAATTTTGACTTGGATGGAGAGTTGTTTCATTGGCACTCATACCACATCTTCTTATATCTATTGATATATATGAACAGTCTGTGTACATGTGGACAAATTTCAATAACTTTTAACTATGATAGACTTTGCTATGTCTCCTATGTTTAGTTTAAAATGCTCGACCATAGTTTTAAAATATTTTAAAAGTGAAAACTTCTTCAAAACACTTTACTCTACACAAGTAACTATTATTGAACTTTTAATTAAAATCAATTTGTGATAGAAATAATTAAAATGAAACCTGTATATAAATACGTGCACACAAATTCCGCAGCTGATGAAGATCAGATGACATGATATGAACTTTCAATGAGATATTCTGTGGTCAATCAATTTTGACTGTTTGCTTTGCTCAATCTGAGTCGTTCACATATAGTGTGTCGCTGGAGTAATATTTACGACTTCTGTTTGGTTTCAAAAAGGAAAAGGAAGGCAAGGAACCTCATGCTCAAGATCCCTTGCGAATACTACTTACGGGAGCACTGGTAGGAAAATTAACTTTTCATCCTATTCAAATAACAAACCTTCAAATTCATACGTGTATACTGTAGATCAACATTCAACTGATACACAACCAGTATGTTATTTGGATCAATTTCTAAGATTTCTTAGCATGTTTGGAGAGGACAAACCTACACCTACACCTGGGTTTTACTGGATACATTTGATGACGTACGGTATGAAGATATATTCTGGAGTGTGTTAGAGTGAAAAACAGAAAGCTGTTGAGTTGAAAGATGTCAGTGCTCTTCACATTGTAGGGAGAGAACATGATCGACTTTATTATTTCATTACATCTACCTAGCTTGTAAAGGTCAGTTTTATTGTAACTATGAAAGAAAATCAAAGTTAAGTTTTCTTTTCCACTGTTACTCTGTCCTTGTGTTTGTATATACACAATGTCATAATTTTCCCGAAAATGCTGTTTAATTTTACTTTCTTGATAGCAATGCTTAAACATGTTAAATAAAGGATTCCATTCCTCCATTCCTCTCATTATAAAATACGATCTTAATTAATATTTATTTCAGACTCATAAGGTCAATATATATAATGGCAGATCAAATAAACAAAGTATTCTGTATATATACATATATAACTGTCTGAATTTCCATTTCATGCAATGGATTGGTTTGACATTGTAGTCCTGCTTGGTATTAGGTCTCATGAAATCATCATCAAATTCTGGTGAAACATATTTTTAGGCAAGAATTTTAGGAAAATCGATAAAATGTTAATGGGAATGAAACCAACAAACAGACGCCATAACTAGATTATTTAAAAGCTGGATGAAAATTTCCACAACCTCAAAGCATCAGAATTTCAAATCTTACTTCTTTTTATGTTATACCATGCATGCAAGATTTGCTATCAAAACAGTATTTAGATCATTTGACCTTGTTTGTAGAAATTTGTAGAGATGGGTGTACTGCCAAGAATGATTTCGAAACTTGTCAAACACAAAAGAAGAGAATGACCCAGCTCCTCAAGGTATTCTATGTCACCAAAGTACAGATCAAGATCATCAGTTGCAAGCTTAAGTCACCACAGAAGGTAAACCAAAAGCAGTCATGCTGACTTTGAAACATCAAATAAGATATCAGAAGTACAAATTGTTTGACTTCAAAGTAAATATTGATAAATGCTTGCCAGATGAAGAGAGATCGATTGTGTTTGTGACTGAGTAAATTAGCGTTAGGAAGACATTTCTAACTTAAAAGGAATTGTTTCGAAAAAGTTATTTGTATTAACGACATAAAAACGATGCACGGTTTATAATACACATACAACTTTTCGCTCTGCCAACGACAAAATTATCTAATCTTTACCTGTGTGACGTAACCACGGAAATAAAATATAATATGCGACAATAATTCATGTCGTCCTCTCTCCTGAGTTTTAAACGATTTGTCTCATTTTATATATCACCTGATAGTATTCATCAGATTTCAGGTATTTTGTCTAAAACAAACATATCTTCAAACCGTACCCATACCAAAATCGGCACAATATCAACTCGAAGTACCACCACCGACAAGATTATTTTACTTGTACCTGTGTGACGTTTGGCTAATAAAATCCTCTATGCGCAGATGAACCGTGTCTGCTTTTCCGTCAGTTCTCTTATATGTTTCTGAGAGAAAATGGTGTACTCCCGAGGAACAATTTGTAATCGTATGGCTATACCACTCTCATGGCATGGTATGATTCGATTATGTAAGTAGTAATGGAACAATTGAAAATTGTGTGAACCATTTAAGTTACTAAAATTAATTAAATGATACGAATGTCATTTGCATATGATATGTTGTTATTTAAACACCCAGACATTAAGAAATTGTGAAGTTTTATATATCGTTACACTCTTTAGGTTCATCATAACCACATAGTCAAAATGGCTGTATTTACACCTCGAAAATTATTTGTGAGTACAAACTAACCAGTGCAGTTTTAAAGTTTTAAGGCCTGGCGGCATCCACTAGATATAAAAAAGTTAAATGCATTTTGTGTTTCGGAAAGATGAAATGTATTTTGGATATAGTTAACAATTTTTATTTTGTTTTCAACGCTATCAATCATATTATTTAGTTCAAAATTTAACACTATAAGGTATGGGGAAATCTGGATTCAGAATATTTTTTGTCCCCACCCCTTTTGAAGTTTAATGGTCGTTCCCTTAACAGTTGAATATTAATATTAACCTACTTGTAACTTAACCACAATTCTCATAAAATGCTTGGAATGAACATTTTCTGCATTCATCGTTGACGCTTCGCTCTTCTTTTTAAAGTGTGTAGTGTACAGTACAGACGTTGAGTTAAAATGACGCTTGCTCTCAACTTTCGTCGAAAATATGTATTTCTAAGGTGCAGATTTCATTTTTTTTAATTCACAACACCTCAATACAAGGAAACATAAGATAACAGTCTCTACTAGTAACACGAAAACTATGTACATCTTGTCTCTAAAATGTGGACAAAGAGATGCAACTCTAATTTCCATAGAATAACACTTTTCTGCTTAAAAATTGGCAGTTATAAATCAATTTCATCATGAATAGTAACCAAGAAATAGTAATGTTGAAAAGGGAACTATTTCAGCTGATGGTCAAAATTAGACGTTTAGAAAAATGACTAAGTAAAACTACAATCTATGCAGAAAATGTTTTAAAAGGTAAGTGGAAATTTATTATTTTGATTAATTCAAATGATATGTTAAACGATCAGGTTGCTTTCTTGTTCTTCTCGATCTCCTCCTTTGATTCTTGTTAAACAAGTAAAACAAAAGATGAAATATGGTTACAATATTTTTTTTAACTTTCTAGAAATTATTAAGTGTCTTCCGGTGGTTAAAAAGTAGACATTCTGTAGGTCAAATCTTCTCTAAAAAACTATTGGTAGCAGATAGAGCACACCAATAACACAAACTGCCGAAATGTCTGTAATGAAAATCAAATGGAAAAATTATAAGTATGCTAAAAGGAGATTACTTTTGTTTCCTTTCATTTAAAACACAAAATTCAACCTCTGATGACAAATGAGATGTGATGCTAGACACCCTTTTATCTCAATACTATTTACATGATAATATGATTTTCTCTGTTTACAATATGTACATACAAACTTAACAAATAAAACAAACAAAATTGTTAAACACAGAAAGACAAGCGACTACAATTATCCATTTCCTATGACTTTCTGTTCCTTCGTTAGCTTTAGAAAAGATTATCAATACTTAGTTAATTTATGATAAAAGCATTATTTTGGAATGAATGATATATTTTTTACTTTCTTTTCCCCACTTACATGCACTTTATTGAGAAGTAAATTTAATGATTTTCTTATTTTATTTTAATTCAAATCTTTAAAATTAACACTTACAAAATATTTATTGATGGGAGTGTGGTGTTTCCTCCTTTTCCTTCTTCAAACTCTTTCACTCCAAATGTAGTGCCTATTCCTAATTAAATAAAATGAAAATATTCGTTAACAAACACTAACATTTTCTTTTACTCTTATATGTTGTTTAAATGTTAGAAGTGTGGTTATGACATACAGGTAAATTTTCTTTATCGTCTTTACTTTAATATTAATTATACGGAAAAAAGAAACAAAACAAAAATAAATGAATATTATATACACTTATCTTACCTAGTGATATGTTTTCTGTGGGTGTTACTTCTTCTTCTTTCAATAGATATAAGATGATGTGGTATGAGTGCCAATGAGACAACTCTCCATCCAAGTCAAAATTTATAAAATAAACCATTATAGGTCAAAGTACGGTCTTCAACACGGAGCCTTGGCTCACACCGAACAGTAAGCTATAAAGGGCCCCAAAATTACTAGTGTAAAACCATTCAAACGGGAAAACCAACGGTCTAATCTATATAAAAACGAGAAACACTTATGAAACTTCAAGTCTGTTTAAATGGCTGTGTTCTAAAAAAGTGGTTGGTTATAACAATGAATTGTAAACAATGATTTTGTCTTAACTGTTTATTTTTTTTTTCTCTTTGTAAAACCAAGTTATAGACTTGACATCTAGTGAGGAGATGGAAATAGACAATCATGCTAGTACAAACAGTAGTGGAACATCATGTTGTGGTACTACATTTACAATTAATAGACCACCAACCATATGCTGGGATAAAATACACAAAAGATGTAAGCATAACTCTTTTATAAATATTATCTTTTAGATTACAAAAATCATAATCAAAAGATATTGTTTAACATGAGTAATTGTGATTTATAACTAATGAAATATTCAAAATAATAAAGATTTTTATTATAGTACATGAAACAAATTTAATGGGTTAGTTCACTTTCTTTACATAGACATATGTCTCTAAAATATTAAACACTATGTTAATTTCCATAAAAAGGAGATAATTATGTTAACATTTTCTGTGTATTCACGTGTACTACGATGAGTATTCTTCCCCGTTCACCACTTTAATCTTCCTTCCACAGTATCACATAGCTCTTTATCGGACATAGTTAGTTCAAAAACACAACTAGCTTTTACAAGGATATCTTGAATCTGTTCCCTTTTGAGAATATAGTTCATCAGCACTGTTGATAGACGGATCTATCTCTCCACTAAAGTACGTAACATCGTCACCTCGACAATCCATTCCCCAAGGGTGACTGGGGAATAGAAGTATGGTCACCATTGGTCTTCCTTCGACCGGCAGTAAAACCCTTGCTAAAGTGGGGCGTCCGTTTGGCTGTGCGGGATGTACAAATTTGCAGCCACGTCCGGTCAGAATGGGACGTTAAATCCGATGCCTCGTGTAAAGAGAGTGCCACGCTCTTTGCACGTTAAGAACCCTTGCAACAACTCTTTGAGGGGTTCGTAGGTGACCTGTTGCAAGGCTAAATTTCTGTCCCTATCCAATATACCCTCATTTCCCGTGGCAGTCTAAATTTCTCTGACCTTAATCCCGGACGCCCCTATTACAGAACCTACCTATTGTATTTATTGTTAATTTGTTCTCGTCCTGAATATGCATGAAATATTTGCCACTGGACGTTAAGCAACCAACAATCAATCAATCAATCAATCGACAATCCATTACATCTACACTTAAATAGCATTCTGCTGTATTTGTAACACTTCCCACACGTGTTATTGACAAGAAACAACACACAAAAACATGGCAATCATCTTCAATTTCTATAATTAGTATTTGAACAGGTTACGTCTCAATACGTCACGTGGTGAATAAAGGAAAGCTTTTATTGTCTTCACCTGATTAAAAGAACGATTTTGAAAAAAAAGAATTTAATCATATGTTTGTTTGTTTTATATCAAATAATTGTTATTTATTACTAAAAATTAATACTTAATTACAATTGTATATATGTTTAAGGAGCCGATGGAAGTGGACGTCGCTGATAAATTTATTGACGACCAAAAACGTTTATTTTTACTAAAACAAGAAGAAGTAAAGGGAGAAAGAAGAAGCAGAGAAGGAGGAGAAAGAATAAAAGACAATCTAGAATATTTTAAATAAATGTTTAACAAATGAAATGTGTTATTTTTTGTGTTTAAAGAAACTATATATAGATGAGACAACGAGTTGTTTTATTTTTAAACGAACTAATCGAGAAAAGAAAGAAAATAATATCAAGAATTTACAAAGAAAAAGAAAAACTTTTTTATTTTAACTATCCTTATCTCGACTAGTTTGTAAGAAAATTAAGTTAGCGGTTCGTAAATATTTCTTCTTTCTTTCTTGCAATCTGTGTTGTAGAGTATTTCCTGTAAAAATAAAATGGTCCGTCTCTCTTTCCGTTACATTTCATTCCATTTAATCAAACAAAGGATCCGCTAATTTAGTCCGAAACAAATGGATTTGAATTATCTGCAAACAATTGGTCAATTATTAAAAGTGATTCTCTAATCTAGGATATCAATTAAGAGTCGTGTCTCTAATCCGAAAACAATAAGATTATAATTAGCAATTGTTTACTCTAAACAGGATTAAAAGAGGGACAAAACATTGAGGATCAATAATCTAGATTAAAAGATAAGGATTATCCTTTAATCAGATTAGTTACATAATAATGTGCTTAAAGTTGCACCATAAGCTGGATTAAGAAGATTAGAGTGCTTAAAGTCGTACCATATGTTGGATTAAGAAGATAATAGGGAATCCTCAATATCCTCATTTGAGGAGTGCACTCTCAATATACACTACTTCTAACAGGGTACCCGCTATCTCCAAGTAGCCATCCGTCTGATATTGTTCGATTCTCGAATAATTCACACACAGTTGAATTAGACCAAATAAAAGCGTCGTAGGTTGCTCCTGGCCACTGTGAGACTATGTTCAAAATTCCAAATAAGAGTCACAAACTCCTGTATATTAATTGAATGGAATTTTTGCAATTTACAAAATATGCTCATCTTCTAATGGAGATTTGATCCGTACATGAGTTCCATCAACGGCGCCTACTTCATTACGAAAGTCTGCATAGAACCCACGCTTTACAATTTCTAAACTAGCTGCATATGTAGGCATAATAATGTGTTGATTGCATACATTGACTAAACACTGCGTTACATCTCGTACACATCTTGAAACACTCGATCGAGATATGTTAAGAACATCAGTATTTACAAGCTGAAAACTCCTGTGGCAAAAATCGAATTGCTGCCATTATCTGCAAAGAAACACTTTTAAAGGTAAATCTTGTAAAAATTTAATTCGCTGATTAGCTGCTTTCTTTGCTTTGTTCTCTACTTGAATAATGACACTTTTTGAAGTTGTATAGTATAATGATGAAGTTGACTGTATTGTTAGTAGATATAAGAAGATGTGGTATGAGTGCCAATGAGACAACTCCCCATCCAAGTCACAATTTATAAAAGTAAACCATTATAGGTCAAAGTACGGTCTTCAACATAGAGCCTTGACTTACACCGCACAGCAAGCTATAACGGGCCCCAAAATTACTAGTGTAAAACCATTCAAACGGGAAAATCAACGGTCTAATATATATGAAAAACGAGAAACACTTATGAACCACATCAACAAACGACAACCCATGAACATCAGATTCCTGTTTTAGGACAGGTGCAAACAATTGTAGCGGGTTTAAACGTTTTAATTGTACCAAACCTTCACTCTTATCTGAAACAATAGTGTAACATCACAACATAGAAAGACGCACTGTAAAATATCAATTGTAAGGCATGGTTAACCAAAATTTGTAAATCATTGGGATTATCACTAAGTAATGCAATGTCATTTGCGCATGTACCAGCATTGATATTGATCATACCTATCTTTCAGCCTTGTGCCGAGTTTTCGTATAATGATAACAAGTCTTCTATAAAAGTTTATCCGAGCGTTGAGTTGACAAGTAATAAAATTGAGAATGGAAATGAGGAATGTGTCAAAGAGACAATAACCCGACCAAAGGGCAGAAAACAGCCGAAGGCCACCAATGGGTCTTCAACAAAGCGAGAAAATCCTGCACCCGGAGGCGTACTTCAGCTGGCCCCTAAACAAACATGTGTACTAGTTCAGTGATAATGGACGTCATGGTAACCCTGAAATATATAAATGAAATATATAGAAAACCTGATTGAAGTGCGTTTATCACTCATAACAAAATGTAATTCCAAGTCCTGTTGTTTTTGGTCTCTTGTTTTTGTTGTTTTGCAGGTTTGTGTCTTGGCGATGTTTGTTTGTGATGTTTGCATCGTTAAATCGTCCTGTTAATGGACGTTGTCTTGATTTCCTTTTATCGTTGAATGTATCCAGCTATAATTTAGGGGTTGCCGTTTGTTGCTGAATATAGTATTTGTTTTCATTGATTGTGTTGTTCCTAAATCAACCATTAGTTTTCTTGTTTGAATTGTTATACATTTATTATTTCGTCGCCTTTTACAGCGGACTATGCGGTA
Organism: Mytilus coruscus; assembly: GCA_017311375.1. Taxonomy (NCBI): domain Eukaryota; kingdom Metazoa; phylum Mollusca; class Bivalvia; order Mytilida; family Mytilidae; genus Mytilus; species Mytilus coruscus. The sequence goes on from JAASAO010001779.1 coordinate 77,742, forward strand.
TGGGTTTTCTCATTGTTGAAGGTTGTACGTTAACCTTATGTGGTTAACTTCTTGGTCATTTGATCTCTGGTGGAGATTTGTCTCATTGGCAATCATACCACATCATCTTATTTTTATATACAGCAGTGTATGGTATCATTTTTGCCCTCTAACGGACCTCAATTCAGTGATTTTTAAGCAATGCCATTCTTTCGTATTTTTATTTTAATACTTTTGGATAGGACATCCAAAGATGAATAAATACTGTAGTGATGTACAGGCTACAACAGATAACTAGGAAGTAACTAACAAAAGAAATGCAGCAAGAAATATCTAAATACATCATTCTTCACTTGGATTCTAATACAAATATACAGTTTAAATACTATATGCAATAACAAGTATTCTGCTTTATAGGACACAAGATTTTTACAGAATAAGCAGATTCTTACTGAAAAGAGATAATGGCCTAAAATTTACAGAAATGAAGACCCCATCCAAACCCTGTTGTATGATTTGGGAATGAACTCCAGGACTTTGGATTCATAGTGATTATGGATTTGTGATCCTTGTGTTAATCTTTCAGTTTAGTGGACATCATCGTGTTAAACTTTTAACTTTAATTTCAAATTTTAATGTTTTTTTTTGTAAAATGCAAAATAATTATCATTTACAGTTGTGGTTCTGTAAACCTATGATGAATAAACAAAATATATGTACATGGTTCAGTTGAAGGGATCAAACGGTTGCCTTTGAATTATAGTTTGGTTTGGTTTTGTTGTATGTCCTTGAGATTACGCTACGAGCGCGACAGAAGCAAATTATTATGATTTTATAAAATAATTCAACTGTAACTGTAATGAAAATATCTCTCGTGGTGTCAAGTTCAAAAGTTCATAAATATAAAATAAGATTTAGCTTGGACAAATGTCGCCGACGAAAAGTACAAAAAGGATGCAAAGGATGAAATAAAAATTGGACCATCATGGGGCTTGCTGATGTTTCATCATCAGTTAAAGCTATCGTCTATGACGAAGAGAAACTCATCTCAATGAAGACAGGAAATTCTCTAATGCTGAGGAATTACATATACAGAGATTAAACCATTATCATAACCAGTGCCACAAAATATCACTGACAGGAGTCATTGGTGACATTCCTGAGAACATAAAAGAGGACGCCATGAAAATCATACCAGAAGAGGTCACAGCACCATGTAGACCATTAGCTGAGGCCAAGCTACTCCCAGTGGCTTCACGTGTGTCAATAAAAGGAACATTTCAAGGTAATATATCTTATCCTAGTTCATTTGTACATTGGTAGATTCCCATTGAGACAACTCTCAATCAGAAACCAAATTAATGACATAGCGGTTTAAAATTGTGTTCTTGGTATGATTGAAAATTTCCGGGCATCCTCAGTTTTGGTTGGGTTTGTGTTGCGCAGCCTTTAGTTTTCTATATTGTGTTTTGTGTACTGTTGTTTGTCCGTTTGTCTTTTTTTTTTTTCTTTTCAGCCATAGCATTGTAAGTTTATTTTGAACTAAGGAACTTGAATGTCCCTTTGGTATCTTTCGCCTCTTTTAAGAAACATAACAAATTCATTTATAATTTCAATCAATCAATTTGCAGAGTATCACGCTTTCGTCGTTTTAGTTTTTGCTGTTGTAAATCCTTGATACAGAGTTTACTAGCCATTATCTACAGTTGTAACAAACTTGTGCAATGAAGCTATCACCAGTCCTAAAACAATCGGCCAAGTTTTATTTTTATAGCGCTTTTCTGAGATTTAGTGAGTTGAGTAATCTGAAGTGAAATGACATTATTTTTAAAGACAATTGTAGAGATTAAAAGAGTAAAACCGAACAATAGAATTTAGATATTTTTTAGATAAGTATTTGTTTCGTCCATTGTACAAATCTAAGAATAAGTCTGGTTTAGTTCAGTTTAACTAACCGAGCAGTACAAATTAATTGCACCTGAGTTAAATCTTGGTTTGCACTCTTTGAGCGCAGCGGTATTAAGGCACTTTTTCGTAAAAAAACATAAAATTTCATCCTTAAACATGTGAATTTATAAAAGCTGATTAACAAGTTTGACGGTTATTTTTCTTTCTGTTAATCAATGTACAATATTAATCAAATCAATAGAGCACATTGAAACCAATTTTAAATTTCCTAAAGTGAAAGTAGTCACGTGACACCTAGTTCTAAAAATATCTCTTATCACTATTAAAAATGCAAAGTGCAGGTGCAAGATGATATCGTTCGATACTAAATTAACAACCAATGCAAAGAATTTGAACTATATTTAAAGGAAAATGCTGCCACTTGGTTTATTTTTCGTAATAATAACCTTTATTTTTCATTTACAAGTGAAAATTGTATGAAACAGTACCTAACGGCTTCACCTCAAGTATTTTTTAACGCATTGTCAATCTTTAACAGTCAAGTGGCAGCACTTTTCTAATAAATGATGCTTTTTTGAATCGATATATATTTAAAAATATTAGCTTCTATGAGGATAAGCACCTGCACTTTTCAATTTTGTACAATCGTTTTGTTTATCTTTTCAGATAATTCTAATAAAACATTCAGATGATAAAGAAGATACTTGGATGCGGAATTTGTGTACGTTTCCTTTTCCGGTGTTGTTAAAAGTTTCATTGGCGGCAAAACTCATATTAAACAATGTTTTTTATTTAATTTGAGAGCAGAAACCTGAATGTAAATGATTAAGAATAAGTGCGGCAGTTCTTAATTTAAAAATGATTTTGTAAATTTTACTCGACATATTAATGGAATGTGCAACAATTGAGAAAAGGGAGACAAGATGAAATAAATATTCGTACATCTTCTTGTCTTTATATATTTCTCAATTACTTACCTCAAACTACTTGGTATTCTGCATCTAATATATATAAATAACCAATTTTACTTCTAGACTCAAATGTAAACACCAAACCAAAAGGGTATTTCTCAATCACCCTGGTTGAAAATAAACCACTACCAGAACTATATTATGAAGATGAAGACTTTCAATTTAAAATCAACTTGGAAAATAATCCATCATCATCAAATATTAAATAATGGAAAAATGTCTCAAGTATACACATGGATTCTTATTTCATATTTAAATAGTAAGCATTTGATGATGATGGATTATTGTATGCTTCAAAATGGTAATGACGACTTCACAATGCATATTCCTTTCCCCTTCATCCCAATCGTCCTTTAAATTACAACACCACCATGTGTTCCCACTTGTCATTCATGAAACAATGAATAGTCTTCCTTAAAACTCGTATATAAAGGTGACCCTATACATTTGTACCCCAATTCATACAAGCAAACACGAAATAGACATGGCTTCCATCTTCAGAATCAGGTTCCATATAGTTCCATATAACATAAACATTGGTTAACCGCCTTTTTCTTCACATAATAAATGCTAAACAACCTTTTCACCATCATAATTTACATATGAGGCAAGCATTGAAGAAACTGAACATTTGGAATCCTTGTTTGAACATGCCAACTAATTATTCATAATCTTTCCAATTTACAGTCGATGCCACCAAAGATTGTCATGTGCAACTTCAACAACATTGTTAATCGATTTGGCCATTTAGTCTTTTTATTCAAGCTTACTTGACGAGTTTTCTTCGTGTGTGCAAAAGAAAACTAATAATAACCTAATAAATTAACATAAAATTTTATTAAATGAAATTAAGAAAATCAGTAAATGACAACTTTACATTTACAAGCAATAAAAATAATGGTATAAGTGAAGTAAAACATTAAATGAAACAATACCGTATAAAATGGAAAGCCTACAAGTCAATATACCTTTAAAAATTTAAACTCCTTCATGCCTCTGACTGATAATGTAATTATTTAATTTACAGTCAAATGCAGAAAATTTCCATATATGATACAAGAAAATTTAATAAGTCTGAAAACTGTATTGCTCTCAAAACTATTTATTATTGTTAACTGCCAAAAAAAAAAAAAAAAATAAGATTAACAGCAGTGTTTGCAAAAACCGGGTTTTATGAGTATTTCCCAGCCCAGTGGATAATACTGGGAAAACCTGGTTTTACTGGGTAATACTGGGCAATATGAATACAGGTATGATTCTTTAAGAGAGTTCAGTGATCAATTACAAATGAAATACGTAAAAGATATTTATATATGAAGACTTATGGTATAATATATATTTGAGTCCATTTATTTTAGACTTATTATAAGGTGTATTTATTTGAAATTGAGAAAAGCATTGGTCCAGTAAATGGCAAGACTCTTAAAGAAACACCGGTACATGAAAACATAGAAAATTTTAGCAGTTTTTCCAATAAAGATTTATAGCTAAGTCTATTAGATAACCATTCTATATAAAAAAAAGTATTTTGGTCAAACCGTTTACATGGGACATACTTACATGCACATCACTATTTGATATAAAGTCATTATTCAGATTATAACACAGATTTGTTTATACATGTACTATAATTAAAATCATTTGTATCTCTTCAAGTGTAGGTGACATGTCCCTTAGGGTGTTTACACAGCAATCTGATTAAATTGCAATTTGCTGATACACTGCACTAAATTAACTCATCATAGATACCAGGATTACATTTTATATTTACGCCAGACGCGCGTATCGTCTACAAAAGACTCATCAGTGACGCTCGAATCCAAAAAGTTAAAGGCCAAATAAAGTACGAAGCTGAAGAGTTTTCTTTAAATTTTTGATTGACTGTGAAATCAGGAAGAAATCTAAAACTTACAAATTAGTCTTCTGTCTATAAAGAACTTTAAGAGAAAAGAAAGACATTGAAAATGTTATCCTATGAAACGACTCTCAATATTATCTGCATAATTAATATATATATATTGGAATAATACAATGAAATCCGGGCGGTCAATACTTTGCCAACCCTGATTAACAGTGAAAATATTTTAACAAACAACAGTAGTGACTTTTTACTAAGCAGGGTCGGTTTCACAAAAACTTACGACCAAAAGTAATCGTGTATACTGAATTGTACATGACGAGATCAACTTTAGTCAGAAGATTTTTGTGAAACCAACTCCATACCTGTATTGATTTTACTACTCTACAAAAACTTTTGTATTAGCTAATTAAAAATAAAATGGGTCCAAGTGACAAGTCTCATTTGGCCGGGTTGTTTTAGTGATGTTTGAATTAGGATCTTAGTTGAAAACTGTACCAGTAGAAAATTACAAATGCTTACCCTGTTCATAAATTTTGCTCAAAATTATAAGTTCCCAAGTCTAGAATAGAGTGAAAAATTCTTCAAACTATACCATAATAGCAGGTGCACAACTTCATCATATTCATGTGTACAATATTTCTGTAAAGTTTCAAAGATTCATGTTAAGAGCAGATGATTACACAAAACTTAAACTCTACTTTGTAAATTTTGCTAAGTCCGGAAATTTTGAAAAATCTTAAAACAATTCCATAATAGCAGGTGCACAATTTCAACATTTCTGCAAGTATCCTGTAAAGTTTGAGGATTTTGGTTGAAAACTGTATAAGTTGATTACCCAAAATTGTACCCTTCTTTCTTAAGTTTGCTGAAAATTACTAAGTTCCCAAGTCTGGAAAACTGCGAATTTTTTAAAATCAATTCCATAATAGCAGGTCCACAACTTCAATATATGTGCAAGGTTCCTGTAAAGTTTCAGGGATCTGGGTTGAAGACTATAGAAGTTGATTACACAAATTATGTACCTATTAAACCCTACCCCCACCTGACAGTTTTTACCTTATCCTGCCAAAATCTCCTTTCACAAGACTTGAAATAATTTGACAAATTTTGTTGCACGTTTTCAGATGAAAAGTTTTACAAGTATCTCATACATATCATTTTCAATGAACCATATCAGATAAACATGGCCTTAAAATATACATAATATAATTATTCAATACGCTATAAAATAAATTTGACATACTGCTTAAAAGTATAGTAAAATTAACACATACCAATGAAAATGAAATAAGGTAAGGCCACACCAATTTAATTCCTTGTTCGACGGACCCGCCCGCACATAATTTATTCGAAACGGAAAAAATATTTTTTAATATTCCCGCTTTCCGCATCCGGAAAAATAATCGTGTCTATAAAACTATCCATAACCGCTGCATGTTTATGCATCTGTCCTGAGACAGGAGCCTGTTGTTCAGTAGTTGTCGTTTGTTTCTGTGGTTCATAGGTATTTCTCCGTTTGTATATAGATGAGATCGTTGGTTTTCCTGTTTGAATTGTTTGACACTAGTCATTTTGGGGTCCTTTACAGCTTGCTGTTTGGTCTGGGCCAAAGTCCTGTGTTGAAGGCCGAACTTTAAATACATTATCAGGTTGGGAACAACCTCCAAATGAATAATCCCTTAATTAGAGAGTGTCCTCAGACAAGGGTCATTTTACTGTTGTAGAAAAGAAAAAAGAAAAACTTAGATTTTTAACTTCAAAGGGGAAAATTCATCATATTTAAAACAACTTATCTAAAAGAGGGGTCCACTTATTTTTAATAATAAAGAAGATATATTAAAGTCAAGGAATATTACAAAATTCTTGGACATGTGTTGACCATATAATACCAGATAGATGTATAGTTCTTTGGGAAAAGGTTCTTCAAATAATATAAATATGTGCCCTTTGTACTAAAAAGTGGTTTTACAAAAATACTTTATATCACTTGAAATGTACCCTCATAAAAGGGATAGTTATTACATTGAGGAGTTGTTCTCAACCTGATTATGACTTGATGGAGAATTGTCTCATTGGCACTCATACCACATCTTATTATATACAAAGTGCCAAAAAGACAAAGAACAAAAATGAGAACACTAAAACGACAGAGACACAGACAACCAACATATAACACAAAAACTAAAATGTACACACATCAACGAACAGCTCGAACCCCAAAAGCTGGAGGTGAACACAGGTGTTCTGGAAGGATGAGCAGTTCCTGCTTCTTGCAAGACAGCCGCCATGTTGCTAGTTATAAGTCATATGCGGTGAAAGACATCTATGGCAATTCAATGGAGATAATTTAAAGCAATTCAATTCAATTATTTCTTGGTGAACAGGAAAAAAAACACTTCAGCAGTTGATAAATTAAAGAAATGTCAAAGTACAAGTGGTAAATCAGGTTTTATACCATCTTGTTTTGATCAATATTGTCAAAACCTATTATTTTATGTTTACAAAAAAAATATAATCGCTCGCCTTTACTTTTCAAGCTTTGCCTAAAAATTTGCAGATTAAATTTTTTTTATTAAAATTTTCAAATCGCTCGCTCGCCCCAATTTTTGGAGTCGAAAATCCGTAGAACAAGAAATTAAATTGGTTTGGCCTAAATGTCAAATATATAATAACCTCCAAGAGGGACATGAACATTTTATAGCAAGCATTTCTTAAACCCAATTTTGTTGACATATACAATTATTCAATACACAATACATAATTAAATTAAAACTTACAGTATCTGAAAATGGCAAAACTTTAAAACTTAATATTGACCAAGGAACCATGAAAATCGGGTAATGTCAGATGACACCTGCCAGATGGACATGGACATACATACCTTATACTTATTTGATACACTAATTATAGTTTATCTATCCTTAGAAGACCAAAATCAGAGAAATTATACATTGTCAAATAAACCATGAAAATAAGAGCAAAGTCACAAGACAACTGCAAGACAGACGTACACACCTTATACTTATTTGATACAATAAATATAGTTCATCTAATCCTTAGAAGGCCAAATCAGTGAAATTATACATTGTGCAATGAACCATGAAAATAAGGGCAAGGTCAGATTACACCTGACAAACAGATAAATATATACACCTTTCAATCATTCCATTCACCAAATATAGTTGACCTATTCCTTAAAGCATTTGAAAACTTACCAAACAAGACAAAAATAACATCTACGAATGAACCATTGGTTCAGATTGAATTGGAATTGCATAAATTTGATTAAATATTGGCAATGCACCCAAAAAAACTTAGTAGACAGATGCACAGACCAAAATCATAATGCACTTCTTCTGTCGTAGGCTTAAAACATAACTAAATTTGTATTCTTTTCAAACGGGATGTTTAAAGACACACCCACGTTCATTTTGATCTATAAAGAGGTTAAACTCCTAACTATCCTACTGTCTGTCGATACATTTATTTTTGGCATTGCACTAGTCATGTCTTCTTTGACTGTCCATGACGTTAAAATACTAAATCCCTGGGATGTGTTTTAGCTATTTTAGTCTGATGCATGATTTTTATTATTAATTGTTTTGGCTTTTAACCAGCTGTCAGTAACTGCGAGTACTCTCAAATCGTACTTTCTTGTTTTTTGACCTGTTGATACTAATTGTAATGCTTTTTTTGTTATTTAATGTTATTCAGGGTTATATCTGGTCTATATACCAGCCTTGATAAGTGTTTGGTACTAATATAAATTTCCACTTCGTACTATGAACATCAAAATTATTTATTTTGTTAAAATATTTCCTTCCTCTATTGTAACTGTATACGTATACCTAACAACAAAATTATTTTATTTACCTGTGTTTAAAGTTATTGCAAATGGCTGATATTTTGTTCGAGCATATTGTTTTTCTTAAATTGTTTAACATTTCATACCGATATAACATGTTACTTTTATTATTCTCCCTTAGTTTATTTATTTTGAATTTACATTGTATCATAGGTCTAATTTATTTGTTCAGTGTATGTTCAATGGTGTTACTATGTCCTTTGATTGAGTTAAGCTATTTCAGTTGATACTTTATAGTGTGTCTTTCTATGTTGTGATGTTACACTATTGTTTCAGAAAAAGGGTGAAGGTTTGGTACCATTAAAACGTTTAAACCCGCTGCATTTGTTTGCACCTGTCCTAAGTCAGGAATCTGATGTTCAGTAGTTGTCGTTTGTTGATGTGGTTCATAAGTGTTTCTCGTTTCTCGTTTTTTATATAGATTAGACCGTTGGTTTTCCCGTTTGAATGGTTTTACACTAGTAATTTTTGGGGCCCTTTATAGCTTACTGTTCGGTGTGAGCCTAGGCTCCGTGTTGAAGACCGTACTTTTACCTATAATGGTTTACATTTATAAAATTTTGACTTGGATGGACAGTTGTCTCATTGGCACTTATACCACATCTTCTTATATCTATTGGCATAAAAACAAAATTAAGTGTATCTGCACGACCATGTGCTACAAATTTTCTAGATTAATATATAAGTTATATTAAGTTTCTTAATTACTCTAAAAACTTGTACTAAAGGAGGCAAGTGTGTAGCTAATAAAATGCATACCTATAAATAACACACACTTTCAATAGTTTACATGTTTAAATATGGAGAACAAAATTTTGACTTTTAGAACATAGGATACACTTACTTCAGTGATTAAGAAAATTTTAAAAAATCTATGATTCTGCAATCATATTTTCATAAAATATTAAGAAATTGGAACCACATTAATTTTTAGACTTACCATTATTTACACTTTTGGTTTAATTAAAATGGTTTAATATCTTGTGGTTCAACCCCAAAATTAATTCACCATTATGATCCCCTAATATTTGTTTTAGTGGTACAAATCAAACAATTATTACAATTCTTTTGAACTTTTAATTTATATAATAGATAAAAATATGAAATGGTCCAGAAGCTATGCCAGTTAACACATCAGACAGATTTAAAATAATCATTGTCTCCCCTTGAGTGGTTATTTGCCCTTAGGCCAAACAAAAAGTATGTGTGTTTACTGTCACATGCTGAAAAAAATAGGATAGGAAGGTAGGGATTTTTTAACAAATATTTTTCTACATTGAGTCTATGGGAGCAACATTGTGACTTTAACAGTGCTTAATCAAAATGGCCAAACAAGCTTTAGGGTAGGGATAAAAATAAGGGTAGGTAGGGTACAGTAAACACACATACTTTTTGTTTGGCCTTAGCTTTACCTTTAAATTTAAAGCATTCAAATTGCTCTAGATAATGTCATGTTCTTTCAACAATCAAAGTTAAAGTTGAACTGAAACATATTGCATTAAATAGCAGTAACTTCATTGTATTTTAAGCTTTGCCAATGTCAATTTTGGTTTAATTATTTTCCAATCTTTTACCCAGCTCATTCTGTGAAATTGGATTTAGTTGTTTAGCAATAATACCAACTGACATAGGAAAAGCTTAAAATACATAAAAAAATTATGAAAAATAGCTCAAGTATACACAAAATGCAATTATTTCAGGAAAACATGTTCAGTCATAAACAGTTGTCATGAAATGAAAATGAATTTCTGCAACTTTGGGAAAGTCATCATTTCAAGAGACACAAAGGACTTGTCATCAATTCAAGCATGGAGAAAAATAAAGAATGTACAAAACCTCCAAAAATTAGCAGCAATTTCAGTTAAAGAGAGCGGTTTGCTAATTATGAAGAATACATAGAGAACTTTCCAAAATGTCTATTAAGTATGAATCTTTTCAAATCAAAATACCTCGCCTGCAAGACTACTTGACCAACAAAAGTATTGGATAAAAAAAAAAAAAAAAAAAAAAATGGGGAACAAAAGACATTCCTAGAGTACCTCTCTTTAAAAAGTGGAATAGCCTGTCCGGGAAAGAAACAAAAGAACATTCTTTGGAGAACTGCAATCCCTGCAATACCATACATGGTCATATTTCCAAATTACACAAATCTGCACCATAAAAACAGTTGCATTAAATGCATTATGTAGCAATGCTACACAGACAATGATCGACATAACCTCCCAAAAGCAGCTAAAGGAATAAAACAAAGGGACTTGACATTGTAAAAAAATTGTCAAAATGATTCAGCCAGTTGTGGAGACAGAAATGAACATTTCATTTGACCAATCTATTTACGTAAGCATGTCTCCCAAATCAACCCCACAGGATAGAAAAAGAAATAAACAAAACATTATTGAAAGTAGAAATAAATTTGCTGAATCAATAGCTGATGGCGGAAATGATGTTTATAGTTTCCTGGCTTCTGGAAAGACATATAAACAGTACAACAGAGACCGAATGTCTACTTGTTTTGAATCTAAACAAATGGCTCGTGACAAAACATTTAAGACCAACACACAAAAAAAAACTGCATAAACCCAAAACACATCATGGGAAATTTAATAGTTACAACTTTAACAAACAAGGATTTTTATCTACTTAACTGCAAAACCAAAAGGTTCCCATGTAAATTGGACACATCTGGCTAGACTATTCAAAGTCAAAATTAACGACAAAATTCCGCAAAATGCTAGACAAATATTGCAGGCATATGCCAAATATAACAAGATTGACATCAGTTCATTTGCAGGACATCTGAACATGTATCAAAAACGAGTTGGAAGAGCAAAAGATTATAAATATGAAAACGACAAAAGTTACCATACCAACACCAATACCTGCAAAAACTTAAAGAAGATATAATGAAAAATTACAGTCAGGCGATATATACATTGGGGAGGAAGTTGCACCTAAAAATATCACTACTACAAAAATCGATAGCAGTGGCGCTCTAGTTGAGGTAAATCAAAATGTTTATGGTCGCAAAATACCACTTGCACATATAAGACAGACGGCTCTTCGGGATCAGATCCAACTTGGAATTTTGAACCATCATTCTGATCAGGATTACGAGAATCTGTCTGATGAAGATGTACAACAACGCTATACCAGGATCGGTGAACATCAGCCTGAAATAAAAGAAGAGGCCATCAACAAGTTAAAACAACTAGAAAGAACAAGACATATAAAAATTTGGCACGATCATAGCGACATATTAAACCACTCCTACATCTGTTTTATGGTATCCTGGCTTTATGATCCAGCTAATTTTTTGACGGACGAGGAATATGTTCAAAAGTATCCGAATAGAAAGCCAATCAACATTCAATCAGCAGTAGAGAGACCAAAAATTTATTTATTTGGTCAATCAGGTAATTTGACCAAAGACACATTACTTTTCAGAAAAATAAAATCACTCTATAAAAAAAATGTGAACTTTTCCAAAAATTAAAACTTCATCAGAAACGCTCAGTGCTAAATTTTTATCTCATCTACAACAAAGAGTACCTCGACATTTAAACTTCATCAGGAACGCTCAGTGCTAAATTTTATCTCATCTACAAAGTAAAATCACAAAAATACTGAACTCCGAGGAAAATTCAAAAAGGAAAGTCCCCAATCAAATGGCAAAATCAAAAGTTTAAACACATCAAACGAATGGATAACAACTGTCATATTCCTGACTTGGTACAGGCATTTTCTTATGTAGAAAATGGTGGATTGAACCTGGTTTTATAGCTAGCTAAACCTCTCACTTGTATGACAGTCGCATCAAATTCCATTATACTGACAACGATGCGTGAACAAAACAAACAGACACAATAGGTAAAATGTCAAAATAGGGTACAGCAGTCAACATTGTGTTAATCACTATAAAACAAACAAATGTAACGAAGAAGCACAAAAGGCATACATCAAATTGAACATCCTCATTTTGCTTATATTATACGATTTTATTTATCTATGTAAAATCCACCCATAAAGGATGGAAGGTTTTAAGTACTGGCGTAAAATCGCGCGTTTGAAATTCGCACAGGTAGACATAAAATAATTTTGTCGTTCAAAGTATGACGGGATACATAAATACAGAGTCACGTAAAATGGATATCACAAAATACAGACTTAACAATAAAAGTAATATTAATTAATAAAATAATTGTGTGGTTCAAAATATGACGGGATACATAAGTACAGAGTCAAGTCATATGTATATCACAAAAATCAGACTTAACAGTGAAAGTAATAATAATAAATAAAATAATTTTGTCGTTCAAAGTATAACGGGATAAATAAGCACAGAGTCACGTCAAATGGATATCTCAAAAACAGACTAACAGTAAAAGTAATATTAATAAAGACAAATAAAAGAATACTATAACACGTTATTAAGATGATAAACAACGTCAGTACGCAAAATCTGTACTTCAAGACCATCGTGTATTATTTGTGAAGTTGATACGGAATATTTATCAACAAGTTCTTGGTACCTTCCGATGCACTTTTTAGAAAAAGGACGAGACGTTCTTTGACATACCCTGGTTCATCAACTTTCTGCTCAGACACTGGTGACGTTTTACAAAATCTGAGTAGGAGCTACAAGCTCTTGAATACCGAATAAGTTGGGAAATGTATATCCCATATGCAGGTGAAGTTGGTATATTGCTACTAAGGTGGGGAAATTGATAATTTCAAAATTAAAATCGTCTCGTTTGTCATAGATTCTGGTACTGAGATGACTGTGTATGTCAAATTCGATGTATACGTCTAAAATGAGGAGGAGGAAGCTGTGTCTGTTGTTTTTTTGATTTCTAGTTCTGGGGGATATATTAATGGAACCCAATCAGAAAAGTTCGGATTGTTAATGGAAAGAACATCATCAATATATCTGAAAGTGAAATTAAATAATCTGGCTTCTTTGATCTTCTTGTTTTTGACAAATGCCTGCAGGAACTCCGATTCATATGAAAATAAGAAGGGGTCGGCAAGGAGAGGCGCACAGTTCGTTCCCATAGGAATGCCGACAATTTGTTGAAAAGTCTACTCAAATTCAACAAATATGTTGTCAATAAAAACTCCAGCATACTGATCACTTGTTCCTCTGTGTAGCATGTTTTACCCTTCTGTTCACTATTAACAAAATATTCCTTGTGGTATCCCAAAGTAATAAATTTATAGCGTATGCTACCATTTTATGATGAAAAGTATTGTGGATTATTTCTTTTAGACGGTTTTTCAATTTCACATTGGGAATGGTGGTACACAAGGTTGAAAAATCAAAAGTTTTGATAGAACTAATTTCAGAAAAGACCGAGATTTAAAATTATCCAGAAGTTCTTTAGAGTTTTTAAGAATCCACATATGGTTAATACCACTACGCGAGTAAACAGTTTCGCAGTATTTCTGAAGACCTTCTTTCACTCCGGACAGAATTTTAGTCAATCTAATGGACAATTCTTTAGTGGAACATGCAGATACAACAAAGAGTACCTCAACATTTAAACTTCATCAGGAACGCTCAGTGCTAAATTTTATCTCATCTACAACAAAGAGTACCTCAACATTTGAACTTCATCAGGAACGCTCACTGCTAAATTTTTATCTCATCTACAACCAAGAGTACCTCAACATTTAAACTTCATCAGGAACGCTCAGTGCTAAATTTTTATCTCATCTACAACAAAGAGTACCTCAACATTTAAACTTCATCAGGAACGCTCAGTGCTAAATTTTATCTCATCTACAACAAAGAGTACCTAAACATTTAAACTTCATCAGAAACGCTCAGTGCTAAATTTTTATCTCATCTACAACAAAGAGTACCTCAACATTTAAACTTCATCAGGAACGGTCAGTGCTAAATTTTTATCTCATCTACAACAAAGACTACCTCAACATTTAAAC